>WNWK01036825.1:0-18905 GCA_009830355.1 Cherax destructor
AAAACGGGGAATATATGTGGGTGTGATGGTGTTCAAACGATGATTTGGGAGTATTTAAAGGTGTTTTTGGCGGTGTTCAATGGTGATTGTGTTTTTGAAAGTGTGTTTTAGTGATTACTTTTTTGATGAATTAGTAAAACGGGAAAAATATTGAGATGAGTGTACTTAGATAATGGTTTTGTCATCTTAAAAAGTTGGTTATAGTGTTTTGAGGGAAAGTTTGATGGTGTTTTGGTTGTGTTCAATAGTGTTTTGGGTGCATTCAATGGCGTTTTGGTGGTGCTCAATGGTGTTTTGGGGGTATTCAAATGATGTATAAGAGTGTTTTGGAGGTGTTCCAATGCATTTCTTGGTTATATTGAGTATAAAATGTGTGTATGTTCTATGGAGGCGGATGTGGCTTTTTGGATGAATTAGTAAAACTGGAAAAAATTGAGATGAGTGATGGGGTAATGGGTGGTGTGTGTGTGTGTGTGTGTGTGTGTGTGTGTGTGTGTGTGTGTGTGCGCGTGTGTTCGTGTGTGTGTGTGTGAGGTAGAGAGAGAGAGAAGGTGAGGTCATGGCCTCAGGCGCTGGGGTGAGCCTGTGATGGGTGGGAGATGGGGTGTGTGTGTGTGTGTGTGTGTGTGTGTGTGTGTGTGTGAGCGTAAATTTTAATGAAATTAAAGGTATTGTGAATAATTTAAAAGAAAATATAGAAGTGAAAAATTGTTGAATAGAGTTTGTAATGTGAAACATGGTGTGATACGTATGAGATACCTGCTCAATCCTGTTGGCGACCCAGTGATGACGTCACGGTGACCCCAGGTGTAGTGCAGGTAGAGTTGCCGAAAAGTGTTTCATGACAACTCTTTTACTAAAAACATGATTTAATAGTAAACCTGATTAGAAAGAGTTGTATTTAGTTAATCACATGAGGGAAAATATATGCTGTGAAGAAGATTCTTATAATGAAATATTAAAAATGTTATTCAATGAGTGATAGATCTTATATCGAATTTAGAAATGGGTTAAGTATCGTTGGATTGTGTGTGTGTGTGTGTGTGTGTGTGTGTGTGTGAGTGAGGTGTGTTGGAGGGAAGAGATATGAAAGGAAGAGTGAGGTGCTGGGGAGGTGTTGAGACTTGTACATGGATATTAAAACATCTGAAAATTTGTTTTCCTGGTTAAGGAGTGTGAGGTGGTTTGTACATGGTAGAATAGTGAATTTGTGACTTTGTGGGATATGAGTGAAAAATTGTGTGAATAATTAATAAAAATGAAAGTGTATGCAGAGCAAAGTGTTTGAAAATTTGTGTTATCCTGGGTTAAGTATCCATGTGTGAGTGAGTGAGGTGAATGGGGAGAGTGAGATGCAAAGGAGGTTCAGTTAAGGAGTGTGAGTATTCACTTGTAAGTCTATAAGTAACGTTAAAGGTGAAATATGTACAGTAAAGATTAAAAAAGAGAGGCTTGTCAGCCTATCTTTTCGTTCTTTTTATTGAAATCGATTTTTTTTTTACCTTACCCCATAGGGGAAGTGGGGGGGTTGGGGGGGGACCGCCGCCATTTTGAGTTCTACAGAAGAACTCTCTACTACTCACATTCTATAAAACCTTTATACATTAAACAACAAGAAATAAATCTTACCAAATTATGGTCTTGATGATATATCCTAATGGCTCCCACTAGGCAGGTACTCTAATATTGTCTAATAACTCGTTACCTTACCTGTTATGTGAGAATTATAACAGTGGGTCAGTTCTTCATCCCGGTAACACAGCATCTCATTTTTTATTAGTATCAGTATTAATCTGAGTAATTTCCAGAAACACTACACATTAGTCCTTCCTGTTATAGTAGATTTTTGGCGATAATATTTCTATCTGCCCCGATGACCCACGATTAACATTACTCGTTAGCACAGTATACACATCACGCCATATTCCGGCTTTCCATTAAAACGTTTTGTGCACTAATATATCTCAATTAATTCACTAACACTTCCAGGTGTGTAATACATTTTCATCATTGAAATATTAATTCCTTCCTACATTATAATAATTTTTCCTTACTTAATCAACTTCTTACAGTATATAAGGAAATTATAAAAAATATTTGTTCTCGTGTGACACATCTTTTAAAAGTCACATTAATGACACACACCTACACGCTTCGTATAAACATTATTATCTTTTAATTACTACACAAATTACAGGAAAATTATCCAAATTTTCCACTAATACCAAGAAAGAGGTGTGTTATGTGTGTGAAGGCGGGCTGGGGTGCTAGAGATGAGGCCTGGGAGCCAAGGGGGCGGCAGCCTGAGAAAGTTTGGGAATCATTGATCTAGGCAAATGTTGTTGCAGATCAGAGTAATTTGGTGTTTTAAACACACAGTAAGTCAAAATAACAAATTATTACATTTTAATTTTAGGATGGACATTGTGTTGTGGTTGTTTGTGGGTGCACTTGTGTTGGCGGCTTGGGCATACTCCCGCTGGCGCCACAGCCACTGGTCATCCCTTGGAGTTCCTACGCCACCCTATCTACCATTCCTGGGGCACATACACAAGCAGTTACCATTTACCCAAACACGATGGGATTATTTTGACGAGGTTGGTAATCTTCACTTGAAGATTTGACCAAAAATATATGAATTTTATAAATAACAAAAAGGCACAATACCGTGACTGGAACAATACACACACATCCGCACATATAAAAGAGAGGAGCTTACGACGACGTTTCGGCCCGACTTGGACCATTTACAAAGTCACACTAACACACAGAGACAGAGGAAGGGGTATTTATAGGCAGGCAGACAGGGGAGGGTACAAGAGAGTGGGGTAATGATGGAGTAAGTAGTGGAAGTAGTAGTAGTAATAGTAGTAGAGGAGACAGTCATATGGGAAGGAGCACTGCAATGAGGCTAGCGGCCCGCAAGGGTGGGACGAGAGGGAAGAAAGGCGAATAAAATGAAGGACAAATACAAGGCAAAAGAAAAGAAAGAAAGGAAAACCCATAGGAGAAAAAAGGAGAAGGGGGAAGAAAAGAAAGGGGAAGGGCCTCATGACTTAAGTCTCTTCCAACCTTTTCTTGATGCTCTTAATAATCTTGCCCCTTCCATTAAGTTTAAAGCTGATTGGGAATCTAATTCTTTGCTTCCTTTCCTTGATGTTCATGTCCACCGCTCAGTTACAGTTTTTGCCTTCTCCGTGTACCGCAAGCCTATGCACAGTGGCATGTACATTTATTACTTCTCTTATCATGCCTCCTCTGTCAAGAAGAGTGTTCTTATCTCCCTCTTTCTCCGTGCTCTCCGCATCTGTGATCCTCAGTTTCTTGAAGCAGAAATTTCCACTCTTCATAATTCATTTTCCCGCCTGGGCTACCCTTCCCATTTCATAGACTCTGCTTTCTCTCGTGCTAAACGGACTTTCTTCTCTCCTAAACCCTCTACTCCTGTAAACTCTCCAGTCCTCTGCCTTCCCTACATATCTGGTCTCTCTAATCTCAGCAACTCTCTCCGTTCATTAGACATCAAACTTACCTTTCGTCAGACTAACACTCTTCGCACTAATCTAGTTCATACTTCCCCTCCCTCCACAGATTCTCCTGGTGTCTACTCTATTTCTTGCTCCTCCTGTCCTCTTCAGTACTTCGGAGAAACTGGCCGATCTCTTTCTGACAGACTTAGGGAGCACAGAAATAGTGTTAGGCTTGCCGACACTAATAATGCTCTTTTCTGTCATGTCAGAGATCACAGTCATCCTATTGATTGGTCTTCTGCTAAAACTGTCTACCCTACGTCCAACTTTCATAGTCGCCGCCTGGTTGAATCCTCCCTTATACACAACTTTCCCTGTATGAATCTTAGCCCTGGCTTTGTCTCTGTTGATGCTTTCCTCTCTCATTACATTGTTAAATGCTCTAAACTTCAGAACACCCGTGACTTAACCTGATTCCTTCCTTTCTTCTCTTCCCCTTCTCCTTTTTTCCCTATGGGTTTTCCTTTCTTTCTTCTCTTTTGCTTTGTATTTGTCCTTCATTTTATTCGCCTTTCTTCCCTCTCGTCCCACCCTTGCGGGCCGCTAGCCTCATTGCAGTGCTCCTTCCCATATGACTGTCTCCTCTACTACTATTACTACTACTACTACTTCCACTACTTACTCCATCATTACCCCACTCTCTTGTACCCTCCCCTGTCTGCCTGCCTATAAATACCCTTCCTCTGTCTCTGTGTGTTAGTGTGACTTTGTAAATGGTCCAAGTCGGGCCGAAACGTCGTCGTAAGCTCCTCTCTTTTATATGTGCGGGTTGTGTGTGTATATGAATTTTATATATATTATTTAATTTTGTTTTTGTAAGTTTTGTTAATATGTGAAAATTTTAAAAAATTACTTTACGAAGAATGGAGAGTATTACAGTGAACAGAGCCACGTTGTGATAAACTACGGTACGGGTGGGGATTGAACTCGCTGCAAGTGAGTCATTAAACTTCAGGCCAGTGCGTAAGCTACTGGGTCAGCTGGCTACAATAAGGTTCATCCAACTAACCAGCTGGCCCAGTGGCTTACTCCCTGGACTGGTGTTTTACGACACACTTGCTGCGAGTTCAATCCCAACCCGTACTGTAGTGTGTTTTTAATCGTGTCGTTACGATTTCGTGAGTCACACTTCATGTTTACAGGTGTACCACAAGTATGGTGGCGCAACATTCTGTGGAATGTACGAAATATTTCGTCCTGTTTTGATGATTGGCGATCCTGACCTTAAATAACAAAAAAAATCACAATACCGTGACTGGAACAATAAACACACAACCCGCACAAATAAAAAAGAGAGGAGCTTACGACGATGTTTCGGTCCGACTTGGACCATTTACAAAGTCACACTAACACACAGGATTGTATTGTAGTATGTTCGCCGGTACATCCGGCCCGGGTCTTCTCCAAATGGTGACCCGGCATTGGCCCCCTGGGTAGAGGGTGTCATCTTCTTCTTTCTTTCTTGCTGTGGCTCCCCATGATGGGAAGTGTCTTCTGACGTCGCATCTTCATCAGCAGATCTTGGTACTTCAGGCTGTGGTTCTACCTACATAGGAAGAAGAAGGATGGGGGATAAGAAAGAAGGAAGTGAGAGAAAGAATAGCTGTAGTGGGTAGTCTTGGTCGTCGTCGGGGTTCTCCGGCGTCGTCATCGTGGGGGCGGGTGGGTGGCTAGGACTGGGAGCAGTGTCTCCAAGTCATGGGTGGCCAGGTAAACCAGCCGGGCTGCTTTGTCCTCGTGGGTCAGATCCCCAGGTGCCATCGAGAAGTGTCTGCGGCGGATGGACGTCGTCGCAGGACAGTCAAGCATGTAGTGAACTAGAGGCTTTGGAACCATCCGGTCGCAGTGGCGGCAAAGCTCCTCACTCATGCGTTCGGTTTGATGAGGCGCTTTGCAGTAGGGTAGCCGAGGCGCAGGCGGTGGACGCTGACTTGCAGCTCCCTGTTTAGTTTCCTCATGTTTGGTGGGGGCTCCTACGTGTCGCTCTGTCATACCAGTGCCGGCTCCGAGATGCTCCCGGTGCTGGTAGTGGGCGTCTGGCTGCCGAAGCTGCCCCCAGGTGCACCTGCCTGCGGCTAATTGCAATTGTAGTCGCAGGTTGGGCCGCAAGTGTGGCAGACTTAGCCGCCCAATCCGCTGCATCATTCCCAGCAAGGTCGATGTGGCTTGGTATCCAATTGATTGTTGCTTGCCGGCCCTGCTCGTCAAGTGAATGTAGGTCTCTGCTGATGGCGTTGAGGAGCCGGATGTATTTATAGGCAAGTAGACAGGGAGGGCACAAGAAAGTGGTGGAGGGGTAATAATGGAGGTAGTAGTGGTAGTAGTAGTAGTAGTAGTGGAGTCAGTCATATTCTAGGGAAAAGGGGCACTGCAATGAGCTGGTGGCCCGCATAGGGTAAGGACAGCAAAACAGAAGTAGAAAAAAAAGGACAAATACAAGGCAAAATAAAGAAGGAAAACACAGAGGAGAAAGGAGAAAGAGGAGAAGGAAGAATAAATAGAAGGGAAGGAATCAGGTTAAGTCACGGGTGTTCTGAAGTTTGGAGCATTTAACAATGTAATGGGAGAGGAAAGCATCTACAGAGACAAAGCCAGGGCTAAGATTCATACAGGAAAGTTGTGTATAAGGGAGGATTCAACCAGACGGGTTGTGTGTGTAATGTATCCTGACCTTCTCAAAAATATCTTCATTAAGGACTTTGATCATTTTGTTGACCGTCGGCAGTTCCTGGCTGAAGAAGGAAGCCTTACCAACGAAATGCTTGGTAACAAGTCAGGAGAGGAGTGGAGGGCCCTTCGGGGAGTCATGACTCCAACCTTACCTCCGGCAAGATGCGTGGATGTTCCTCTCATCAGTGACAAGGCTGATGATCTTCTTTTGTTTACTCTTAAAGAAGCTGCTAATAAACCTTATGTTAATATGAAGGTAAATTTTGGACGATTCACAATGGACACTATTGCTTCCTGTGCTTTTGGTATTGAATGCAATTCCTTTAAAAAGGAGGAAGCAGAATTTGCCAGTAGGGCAGAAATATTCTTTTCTTTTTCTTTTATTAGAACCATAAAATTAACTATCAAAAATATTTCCACAAGGCTATTTAACGCTCTCAGACTAAAATTAGAGACTTCAGGTACAAAATTTTTCGAACGCGTAGTGAAGCAGACCATAGCAGTCAGAAAAAATGGCAAAAGACGTGGAGATTACTTGGACCTCCTCCTGGATGCGCGAGCAAGCCATGACCAACACAACACTAACTCAACCCCCAACCAGTCCACCACTACACTGGATACTTCCACTACTGACAGCACTTCTGACATTGACAGCTTATCCGTCATTCCATCTAAGCAAGGTCAGTGCTGACATCTATTTGAATTTTATTGTATAATCCAAAAACTTATTGCAATAATGTTTTATTCGTGTAAAACCTTAATTCCGCGGGAGTTATAATGCAGCAGAGGACTGAGAGATCATCCTTTATTGCTTTGTTAATCAACAAGAATTTGGGTTTGAAAAAATGAAACTATAGATGAGGTTTTCTTATCATATAGTTAAACTGCAAGTGTAGGAATATTATTAAGAATTTTACCATACTTACAGAGATGTTAAATGTAAATAATGAATAATACTGAGAGTTGAGGAAATAAATTAAGGATATGCTAAAGTATCGGTAATGGCTGGTATCAGTCATTCTTGTGGAAGTGGTACTAGGTGTCGTATCAGTTAAAAACGGCAGATACCAGATGATACTTTTAAAATATTAATATTACCCGGGTGCTTAAAAATATCAAAATTAACCCCATACATTACGATTGTGAGAATTATTCTTACACACACACACACACATGTTAATGAGGAGAATTAAATCAGTCGAGGATCAGGCAGGACTACAAAAAGACCTGGACAGGCTACAAGCCTGGTCCAGTAACTGGCTTCCTGTATTTAACCCCGCCAAATGCAAAGTCATGAAGATCGGGGAATGGCAAAGAATACCGCAGACAGAGTATAGTCTAGGTGGCCAAAGACTGCAAACCTCAGTCAAGGAAAAAGACTTTCGGGTGAGTATAATACCGAGCACATTTCCTGAGGCGCACATCAATCAGATAACTGCTGCAGCATATGGGCGTCTGGCAAACCTAAGAATAGTGTTCCGATACCTCAGTGAGGAATCGTTCAAGACTCTGTACACCATATACGTCAGGCCCATATTAGAATATGCAGCACCAATCTGGAATCCACACCTGGTCAAGCACGTCAAGAAATTAGAGAAAGTGTAAAGGTTTGCAACAAGACTAGTTCCAGAGCTAAGGGGATTGTCTTATGAAGAAAGGTTAAGGGAAAATCGGCCTGACAACACTGAAGGACGGGAGGATCAGGGAAGACATGATAACGACATACAAAATACTGCGAGGAATAAATAAGGTGAACAGAGACAGGAAGTTCCAGAGATGGGACACAGACACAAGGAGTCACAATTGGAAGTTGAAGACTCCGATGAATCAAAGGGATGTTAGGAAGTATTTATTCAGTCATAGAGTTGTCAGAAAGTGGAATAATCTGGAAAGTGAGATAGTGGAGGCTGTGATGTGTGCTTGTGAGGTCCAGCTAATTACCTACACCTTACTTTGGCAAATAGCTGTCAGCCACGCCTCCATGTTTACATAAGAACATAAGAACATAAGAAAGAAGGAACACTGCAGCAGGCCTACTGGCCCATGCGAGGCAGGTCCAAATCTCCAACGGCTTAAGCCAATGCCCCCGACCCAGCCAGGTCAGGTTACATTCACTTAAGGAAGGAGCACGGCATCTGACCTAGTAGCACAAACTAGTCAGGTCCAAATCACACCCACCCGCACCCACTCATATATTTATCTAGCCTATTTTTAAAACTACACAACGTTTTAGCCTCTATAACTGTACTCGGGAGTTTGTTCCATTCATCGACAACTCTATTACCAAACCAATGCTTTCCTATATCCTTCCTGAATCTGAATTTATCCAACTTAAAGCCATTGCTGCGAGTCCTGTCAATACTAGATATTTTTAGCACGCTATTTACATCCCCTTTATTTATTCCTGTTTTCCATTTATACACCTCAATCATATCCCCCCTAATTCTACGCCTTTCTAGAGAGTGCAGATTCAGGGCCCTCAGTCTATCCTCATAGGGAAGATTTCTGATACATGGAATCAACTTAGTCATCCTCCTTTGTACGTTTTCCAGAGCATTTATATCCATTCTGTAATACGGTGACCAAAACTGTGCAGCATAATCTAGATGAGGCCTAACCAAGGATATATAGAGTTGAAGAACAACCTGAGGACTCCTATTATTTATGCTTCTTGATATGAAGCCAAGGATTCTGTTTGCTTTATTGCGAACACTTATGCACTGCTGTCTAGGTTTTAGATTACTGCTAACCAGAACTCCTAAATCCTTTTCGCAATCAGTAGTATTAAGATCTACATTATTTAGTTTATATGTGGCATGGTTATTGTCCTGTCCAATATTTAGAACTTTGCATTTATCTATATTAAACTACATCTGCCACTTCTCCGACCACTGCATCAGTCTATTCAAATCTTCCTGGAGTGCTCATTTGAATGAATTGGACGGCCTATTTTGGTGTCATCGGCAAACTTGCTTATGTCGCTATTTATTCCCTCATCTATGTCGTTTATGTAGATTGTGAACAACAAAGGGCCCAATACTGACCCCTGTGGAACACCGCTTGTGACACTTCCCCACTCTGATTTCTCCCCATTTATGCAAACTCTCTGCTGCCTATTTGTCAACCATGCCTCTATCCAGGAAAAAATTTCTCCTCCTATTCCGTGTGCCTTAATTTTCCTCAATAGTCTCTGATGTGGGACTCTATCAAAAGCCTTACTGAAGTCCATATACACAACATCATATTCATTACCATGATCTACCTCCTCAAATACCTTAGTGAAAAAAGTTATTAAATTTGTAAGGCAGGAACGCCCTTTTGTAAAACCGTGCTGAGATTCATTGATTAATTTATGCTTTTCAAGATGGCTACGAATTGCCTCGGCTATTATTGATTCCATAAATTTTCCCACTATGGAGGTTAGGCTTATTGGTCTATAGTTCGAAGCTAAGGACCTGTCTCCTGCTTTGAAAATAGGTATTACATTTGCAATTTTCCACTTATCTGGCACCATGCCAGTGTGCAGTGATATGTTGAAAAGATTAGCCATAGGTTTGCTAAGCTCCTCTTTACATTCCTTTAGAACCCTTGCATACAGTTCATCAGGGCCTGGGGATTTGTTAGGTTTTAATTTATCTATTTGTCTAAGGACCATGTCACTTGTGACCCTAATCATGCATAGTTTACTATCATCCTGTTCTACATAATTTATTATTTCTGGAATATCGCTGGTATCTTCCTGTGTAAAAACTGAGAGGAAGTAAGTGTTAAAAATTCTACACATTTCCTTATCACTGACGGTGAGCTGACCTGAGTAACTTTTGAGTGGGCCTATCTTGTCCCTAATCTTACTTCTGTATACCTGAAAAAATCCTTTTGGGTTAGTCTTCGATTCTCTTGCAACTTTAACCTCATAGTCTCTTTTGCTTTTTTATTCGCTTTTTTATTTCTCTCTTTAACTGAATATATTGATTACTTAATTGCCCCTCTCCTCTTTTGATTCGCCTATATATGCCTCTCTTTTGACCAATGAGATGTTTTAATCTATTGTTCATCCATTTAGGATCATTTTTGTTTGATCTGATTTCCCTATTAGGAACATAAGTTGTCTGAGCAGCTAGAACTATTCTCTGGAAAACGTCATATTGGCAATCACCACCTACCTGACCCACTGTCAGGTCATTCCAGTTCAGCCTACCCAGGTAATTTTTCAGTCCTACAAAATCAGCTAGGCGGAAGTCAGGGACAGAGACTTGATTGTCATTATTAGGGTAATTCCATGATATATTAAAACTGAGTGATTTGTGATCACTTTCCCCAAGCTCATCATTAACCTCAAGATTATTAACTAGCGATTCCCTGCTGGCAAGAACCAAGTCTAGCAGGTTATTTCCTCTAGTTGGTTCTGTCACCAACTGTTTCAAAAACAATCCTGAATCGTATCAAGAAAGTCACTTGACTCTAAATTTCCTGTCAAATTGCTCCAGTCAATTTGTCTAAAGTTGAAATCTCCCATTAGCACAACATTTTCATATGTAGATGCCTTACGAATTTCATCCCATAGAAGTTTACTGCACTCCCTATCAAGATTTGGGGGCCTGTAAATCACACCCAAGATAAGTTTTACACGGCCCTCAAGAAGCTGTAACCAAACAGATTCAGTGGCTGACGCTTCTAATTTTATATCTTGTCTAACACAACAATTTAAATTGTCTCTGACGTACATCGCTACTCCACCACCCTTCCTGTTGACCCTATCAGTGTGGAATAATTTATAGCCTTGTATGTGACATTCAGAAGGCAACTCTCTATCTTTCAGATTGAGCCAGGTCTCTGTTATGGCAATAATATCTATGTTTCCTGCACTTGCAATTAATCTTAACTCATCTATCTTATTTCTTAAACTCCGGCTATTAGTATAGTAAACCTTAAGGGAGCTAGTCCCTTGTTTCCCTCTGCTGTCTTCCTTTGTTTGCTGACCTGATCCATTGTATTTATTTGTAACTTTATGATGAATTTCTTTTATACACATACTGTTTTCAGCCCTAGTGTTGCTAACTGACTGTTTCCCACACACACCCATACCTCTATCTTCTATCAGTTTAAAATCCTAGGCATGTCAGCAATGGCCCTCTCGATCGAGTTGGCAAGTGCTTCCACCCCTGTACCAAGAGATGTACCCCATCCCTTGCATACATATCATGTTTGCCATAAAAGTTGTCCCAGTTGTCAATGAATGGGATTGCAAGTTCCTTGCAGTATCTGTCTAGCCAGCAATTTGCACCAATTGCCCTAGACAACCATTCATTTCCCACTCCCTTCTAGGCAAGATGCTACATATGATTGGGACCCTCCCTTGGACTTAATTAGCTCTATAGCTGACCTGTACTTATCTAGCAGCTCTTCTCTCCTACCCTTCCCAATATCATTTCCACCAGCACTGAGACAGATAATGGGCTTGTTCCCATTACCTGACATGATATTATCCAACCTGTTGACTATGTCTCCAACACCAGCTCCAGGGAAGCACACCCTCTCTCTTACCTTTTTATTCCTATTACAGAAAACACGGTCCATATATCTTACCTGTGAGTCACCTACTACAAGAATTCGCTTACCTCTATTAGCAGGGGAAGTAGTACCTTTACCTTCACTTGGGGAAGTAGTACCTTTACCTTCACTTGGGGAAGTAGTACCTTTACCTTCACTGGCCACTGGAGTACACTCATCCTGAAGAACAGAGAAGCGATTTCCTACCTTCAAGTCTTCTCTCTTAACTTTCCTTATTTTGATGTTCCTGCCATTACTGGGAACCACTCGCCACTTGTAGCAGGTGCTGGACTGCACCTCACTCCTGGTAGCCTTTCCTTCCTCCCCCCCTTCACCCTCCTCGCAGGGAGTGGCAGACTGCACCTCACTACTGGTATCCCTATTCCCCTCCAGAACTGCAGCCACCTCACCCTCTCTTCCAAAACCATTGAGGTGAACCTTCAGCCTCCTAAATTCCTCCTGGAGAAGCAGGACCTCCTCCTTCAGCACGTAACACGTGGTCTACACCTTATGGGAAAGTGGGATGCTTTGAGCACCATATAAGGTCATGAAAACGACTAGAGGA
The DNA here is from genome assembly GCA_009830355.1 of Cherax destructor. Lineage (NCBI taxonomy): Eukaryota > Metazoa > Arthropoda > Malacostraca > Decapoda > Parastacidae > Cherax > Cherax destructor. Next base: position 12,316 of record WNWK01036825.1, read on the forward strand.
GACAGAGAGGTGGGTGACAGGTCCGGTGAGGAGGTTTCTGGAGGGGGTGTGCAGTGGGCCACGCTTTGCGAATCTCGGGTCAGCTGGTTGGTGAATTAAGAGTGAGTATAAGTCCGTGTTACTGATAACATCTACCCTTCCCCCTGGTAATAAGTCTCATAGATCAATGGTTATTGTATGTAATTCTCCGTCAGGATATAATGTATTCTCGGTCTTTATGTTATTAAGTAAACGATAGCCATAGTTCCCATTTTTATTTGTACCTTCTTATGCTATTCCCTATTTTGTTAAGCACTGGGATAATACAGGAGACTTGCTCACTTGCTGGGATACCTCAGGCAGAGTGGGTACAGGTCTCACACTGTCGCAAGGAAGAAACACGTATGAGTAACAGGGATGTTAGGAAATAACTCTTTAGCCTTAGAGTAGTCTGAAAGTTGAATGACCTATATAGTGAAGTGGTAGAGATAGAGTACATTCATAGTTTTAGGAATAGGTATAATAGGGATAAGGCGTTCACGAGTGAACCCAGTAGTGGCCAACAGAAAGTCGGGGCCAATAGCTGTGAATCGACCCCTGCAACCACAACTAGGTGAGTACACACACACACACACACACACACACACACACACACACACACACACACACACACACACACTCTTGAAGATCACGTAAGCGGGTCAAGCCGATGCATATAAAAGTGTAGGAACGTTGACACAAGCAGTCACACTCACCTATCAACCTGTTACATCGTCAACTCCTGCAGCTCTCAATCATGGTCTGTAAATTCTTGTTCTAGGGGATCATGTTACTGTGATATTATACTATCATGGTCTGTACATTCTTGCTCCAGGGTATCATGTTACTGTAATGTCATACTATCATGGTCTGAACATTCTTGTTCCAGAGGATCATGTTAGTGTGATGTCATACTATCATGGTCTGTACATTCTTGTTACAAGAAATCATGTTACTGTGATGTCATACTTACAAAATTTTATTTTCTGAAAATGGCTTTCCATATATAAAATCTGGAAAATCAAACCTGTATCATTCAGATTAAACAACTATATAATGCTAACTTTGACACCTGGTCAAGTTCTATATCTTCTGTTAAATAGTAAAATTCTAAGATACCATTAAGACATCAAAACAAACTTTAAATTCAGAAACTGAACTGGATTTGGAAAGTTCCCAAATTATTATTAGCTTGTGACTATTATAGTTCATGACCAATCATTATTACTCCGTTTATTAAAGGTACAGTGATGATTAGTTTATGGCTATAATTGTCCAGATCCATCATTATTAGTTAATGTTTATAAAACAGCTAATCATTGGTTTATGAATATAATCGTCCAGGACCGATCATTATTAGTGACTCTAATAGTCAGGGACCTATCATTATTAGTGATTATGATAGTCCAGGACTAATCATTATTAGTAACCATAATAGTCCAGGCCCTTTATTGTTTGTGACTCTAATAGTCCAGGGCCGATCATTATTAGTGATTATAATAGTTCAGAACCAATCATTATTATTGATTATATAATAGTCCAGGACCAATCATTATCTGATTTTAACTATAATAATACAGGAAGGATAATTTTCAGATTATGATTATAAGAATCCAGGAGTGATAATTATCAGTGTACGTCTATAATAATCCATGACAGATAATTATCATCTGATGACTATAATAAACCAGGACCGATCGTTATCATTTTATTACTATCGTAATCAATGATGGATCATTATCAGTTTATGACTATAATAATTAAGAATGGATCGAAAAGTCGCTGAGTCATCATTTACAATTTGTGGCTTAGTTGTAATTTATTTCAGCTACGATATTGCGACTTTTGCTCTTCAATTGAGATTTTTGTGAATTCAAAATAGTGACCTGAGCTGACCTGACCAGACCTGTTATGTCAACAGCTGCGTGTTATGTTGGTGACAATGCTGCTGGTTGCATCGGTTGCTCTGGTAGAGGCAACATGTGAGTATATATTTAAAAATAATTTGCAATAAAAAGGGGCTATTATGGAAAGATGTGAATATTGACTATAAAGTTTCCAGTTCACTTATTGCAACTGATCTTATTTATTCTCTCCTCAAACATTAAATTTCGCTCCATTATGATTCAAATAATATACACTACGTAGGAAAATATATGCCAAAATAAAGAATTTTTACTTAGTGCATAACTCATAATAGACCTTACTCTTTTCACTAATTGTTTTTACACATTAACAGGAAATACTGGAATTTTATTATAAAAATTAATATATATGTCCTTCAAGTATTTTAATACATAAAATGTTCTGCTTTTCAATACAAATGTCACTGTGTGGTCTAAGGATGGAACTGTTTACTAAATTCTCGAATCCCAATTTCATTTTAATCAGCACAATTCTGGAATTTACAAAGAAAAAAAAAATCACATCTCTTCTTTCCATATGGATCACTGTAAATCACCGCCAAGTTCTCTTTAATTGTCAGTCTCCTTCAGTGCTACGACATCCAACTTCCCATCGTTCATAACATTATTAGTCTTTTCCTAACATCAGTACACACAAGACAAGGATCAGCTGTCCTATCAAAGTGTTTTGTAAACAGAGTAAACGAGTGTTAGTAACTCACCCCGCCAGACAAGACAACACAACCAGCCTAGCTCCATCCTTCTAATATAATTTTATCTATTATTGTATTACCACTGATTCACCTCTTATAGCATATTTATTAGAAAACGTTTCGGTCCTGGGACTTTGATCATTTAAAATTGGAATGGATTAAGGCCCAAAGACCGAAAAGTTTTCTAATGAATATATCCTAATGTTTGCTCATTTATCTTTTTAAACCACTGTTACTGTTCACAAAAATCCTAAAGAGTAACATTACCAGTCGTATTTTAGCGTAAATAACATTAGTAAAAGTTTTGCATTTTATTTCTCAATAGTTCTCTTAAAAATGAGAGAATTCCCTTCGACTAACTACATATAAATACTAACAATCAAAAGTCTGTTAAATATTCAGAAAAATAAAATCACAAAACATTTATTGTGAAGAAGAAAGTCTGAGACAATGGCTATTTTTAGAGCTAGCATAGGAATTATCTCTCAAAAAGCTTAGAGTTTTCAAACAGTATTTTTCACACAACAATGAGCAGTGATCCTGCAAATAATACTAAATACAAAACAGGAAAAAACAAAGAAATACTACGACTACTACTACTACATTTCTCAGCACATTCCTGTGATGTAGCAGGCAAGTTCCTTTGGTAATAATAAGGTATAACGTACTATTAAACGAAACTCTGAATCTGAGTTAAAAGATTTAATTTTGCCATTTCTCCTCAGGTCGTCAAGGGTCGTGTCCCATAATGTCACAAGCATGTATTAAACATCCTCCTCAGTTGCCGGTAAAACATTTTTTCCATAACCTACTATATGGGTTCAGCATCTTTTAAATAATAAATTTAATGATGATAATAATGGCAATGATAAAATAGTAATTATGATTAAAAATATTAATAATAATAAAGATTAAAAATTAATAATTATTATTATACCATAAGAATGTAAGTGAAAATATTTTCTATTCATTAGTTAAGCTCTTTATGTATGCCTATAGTTCATCCTTGTACATACGTATATTGTTATTAACATTTCTTCCACACAGAGGTGCTACAATGACTGCCAATGTCCCCCCAAATACAAGTGCTGCACTGACTGTCAGTACGGCTGGACCTGCAAACCTGCTCTACAACCTCCTGCAACAGAATACTAAAACTTTAATGCAATGTTTGGAGTGCTTAACACACTACAGAGTATTCTTACTATTGAATTTATTTTACTACATGATGGGACTAGGTATTAGAAATAAATATTTATATTTAACAATGATAAATTCACTTCAAATATTTTGTGAGTCTATCAGTATGTAGGATTCATAAATTATTGAGTGTGAAGAAGTATGAGGCAACCATTATGTAAAGCAGTGAGAGACAAGCCATGCTGTTGGTGCTAGCTGGCGGTTTTTTGACCTATTGTGAAGAGGGATCTGGTGTATGTTTAGGCCCAATAAAGATATCACAATTATTGAACTTGGTATGACTATAATTCAACTATAGAAGGTAAGATTTAAAGTAGGAAATATGAAGAATTTGACAGGAAGAAGGAAAACGTTTAACTTATTCAATTAAGATTATTATGGGGAGACTTTTCGTTCCACTTTACTGTATCATCAGTTGTTATAACACAATGTTGTAAGTCTCGTTTATTTAAAATAAATATCATGCAGCACTGTAAAACATCTTGAAAGCATTAAGCAATAAATTAAAATATTATAATGATAAATAATTAAACCTCCATCAGCCACACATTATGGACACTTATCACTGATAGCAAAATGTTCGCTCTGAAAACACTAGCTGTACGTGGAAGGGTAAAGGCTCGATCACCAGGCTGTCCACACACACTCATCGCCTGTAATGTCAGAAAATTTCCGTAAAGTATGAATAAAATATGAATAATTAAATTAAATAAGTGTTCCACATTTGATAGGAAAATTTGTAAAACAATACAAATCTATTATGATCAGTTCTAAAGGATATTATACATATATTTATATCTATATCTACTATACTAACTCTTTCTCTCCCTCCTCCAAGTGTTCTTATCCCTCAAGTCCACCTTGTGAACATTTCGTAACCACAAAGAACATGAAATTGTAGTAATTAAGAAAGACAGGTGAGAGAGAGCTGCTAGGTATGAGGGAGGGTTAGTAAGTGCCAGTGAACATTTTAGTGGGTGGGAGGAACTCCTTGGCACTCCAGTGCCTTTATTCAAATGTTCTTCAGAATAACTGTGCATGTTGTTTTATTGTTGTTATTATTTATAATTGTTATTGTTGCTGTTGTTGTTCCGTTTTTATTGTTGTTATGAATGTAGATGTAGTCGTTGTTGTTTTTGTTGTTCTTGTTGCTCTTATTATTATTGTCATTCGATGTTTTTATTGTTGTTGTTGGTAGTGTTGTTGTTGTTGTTGCTGTGGCTGTTGGTTATTGTAGTTGGTGTCTTTTGTAGTCGTTGTTGTTGCAGATGATAGAGCCTTTGTTTCTTTCATTAATAATGAGTATAGTTAGTAGTTTGAGGGTTTATTGTGAATATAGTAATATTGTTTTAGAGATGTAGTTTAAAAATCTGTTGTTTATGAATTTGTTAGAAACAATAAGATGGAGCAGCACCAAAGTAGCAGCAACAACAACAGAGCAGAAAACCAGAAGTAGCAGCAACAACAGCAGCAGCAGCAGTAGCAGCAGCATTACGAAATCGGAAACAGGAGTTTCATGGACTAATCTGAATTTTTTAATGTTTCGTATTTTTTTTTAAATCATATGAAATGTTCAGTAATATATATTTTTTATGGACTTTTCCTACGATTAAAAAAAAAATACGTAAAGTATTTTAAAAATTAAAGAATGTGCAAAAGCGTTATTTTATTGCATATTTCGACAATTTAGTTCCGTTTCAAGAATTTACTGACAAACCTCAATTTTTAGCTAAAATATGTATAAATGCTACTTAAAAAACAATATGATTTGGCTTACTTTTCAGGTAAAATTAAGTTGCAGAAGCAGTTTCGATTAAAAATATGATAATTTACGTATTTTAGGTAAAAAATGAGGAATGTCAGAAAACGGTTCAAGCCTCTAAATCGTTAAAATGTGCAGTAAAATAACATTTTATCACATTTATCTTAATTTTGTATTGTTTCACATATTTAAACAAAAATAATATTAAATATTCAACAATAATTTATATATTTAATGAACTTTTCATATGATTTTTCAAAAATATGGAAAACATTTCAAAATATGAAAAAAAATGTCCTAAAAAGTTATTTTATTGCAAGTTTCGAAGGTTCTGTGTTCTTTCTAAAGCATTTCATTACAATCTTCAATTTTTAGGTAAAATATGTATATATTCTATTCGAAAAAAAAAATTATTTACTTTTCGTATAAATTTCAATTGCAGCTAAGTAGCTTTGGTTAAAAGTGTGATAATGTTCGTATTTGAGCTAAAAATGAGGTTTGTCAAAAAACTTCAAATCTCTCGAAATCGACGAAATATACAATAAAATAACATTATAGCACACAGTTTCCAATTTTTAATATTGCATGCATTTTTAAAATCATATGAAATATTCAATAATAATATATGTATATATTTATCGACTTTTCATACGTGAAATATTTAAAATATAAATTTACGTATCTATACGTAAATTTATTGCATATTTCGATAATTCAGTGCAGTTTCAAGCATTTATTGACAAACCTCAATTTTAACCTAAAAATGCATATATGCTACTTATAAAAATAAATAATTTTAGCTAAAATAATGAAGTATGCAAGAAAAAGCTTCAAACTACTCTACGTCGTCGAAATGTGGAATAAAATAACATTTTAGTATATTCTGATTTTTTTTTATGTTTATTGCATTTTAACAAAATAATATGAAATATTCAATATTAATATATATTTTCCTTGGACTTTATACATGATTATTTAAAAATATATCAAATA
>WNWK01036826.1:0-18904 GCA_009830355.1 Cherax destructor
GGGGTTTTTGATAAGGATCTGCCTTGTATGGGCCATAGGCCTTCTTCAGTTTCCCCAATTTTATGTTCTTATTTTAAAAAGCCTTACTAAAAAAAATTAATAAATTAGTTGGGCCCAACTGCCCTTTGAATCCATGTTGAGTATCATTAACAAATTTGCCTGTCGAGTGGCCTTTTTTATCAGCTATTCACCTTAATTTCCACAATTGATTTAGTTATTGGGCGGATTTTGATGGTAACGACTTGTCCCCGTTTTAAAAAAAGGAATTACATTGCCTCTTCCCTATCGACACTACACCGTTTGAAGAATGGTTAAAAAGTTAGTTAAGGGTTCACAGGGGCCTTTTGCATTTTTTAAAAACCCTTAAAAAAAACTCATCGGGGCCGGCGATTTTTTTTCTTCAAACGGTCTATCTGTTTACAAAAACAAAGAATGGAGGACTGAAAAAACTGGTCCAAAAGGCAGGCCCTATCAAAACCCCATCCCAAAATTTATTCCCTCTCACGACACCAATCAAACCCAGCCCCCCCCCCCCAATTTTTCCCCAATCTTTTTAAAACCCCAAGGCCCACCTCTACCGTCTCGGAAGATTTTCCACGCATCTACAAATCTGTTAAAAAAACCAGTATTTGCCTTGTTTTTGGTGGGATGGAATGTAAAGGGCCCCCTGTATGGGCCAACGGCCCCCTGCTGCAGTTTCCCCCTTTTCTTATGTTCTTATTTCTTATGCCTTTTTCTAAATCTAAATTTCCCCAATTTAAATCCGTTATTTCTGGTTCTTACTTGGTTCGTTCCTCAGTATTTTATTAATATCTCCTTTTTTATCCCCATCACCCTTGACCCTCAGATATCCCTCATTCTACGTCTCTCAGAGGGGAAATAATCTCTTGATTTGAAATAATCTGCTTGACTTAGTTCGGGCAAAAAGGAAAACCCTTTTAATAATTTAAAAATTACAGAGGAACTCGGCGCAAGCAACAAATCAATTACCTTTGGCATTGAATGGAATTTCATAGTAGGAATAACTCAATCGGTCCCAGATTTTCGCTTGAGTTACAATGGACTTAGAGAAATTTTCATCTGTGGACTGGGGTAATGAAAGGCTATCAATATGACAGTTTTTTGAACACTATACATGCCCCAAAAAACATTTATCCCATATAAAGAAATTAGATCGAATAGAAATGACCCAAAATGGATGAATAATAGAACATAAGAACATAAGTGGAGGAACACCAGAAGGCCTACTGGCCCCTACAAGGCAGGTCCTTATCAAAACCACCACCCCAAAATTCACTCCTGCCCCCCGACACCAATCAAACCCAGCCCTCCCATTCATATATTTGTCCCAAACTCAAAAACCACCCCAAGGTTTGCCTCTATCACCCCAAACGGAAGATTGTTCCCATCCAACTCTGTTCGAAAACCAGTACTTGCCTTTTCCTTTCTAAATCTAAATTTATCCCCAATTTAAACCTTATTTCTGGTTCTTACTTGGGTTCAATCCTCAGTATTTTTAATATCTCCCTTTTTATGCCCATCATCCACTTGTACACCTCGATGATATCTCCCCCCCTTTCGTTTCCAAAAGTGGAGATTCAACGCTCTAAGTCTATCTTCATACGGGGATTTCTTATACTTAAATCATTTTTTCATTCTTCTTTGTTTTTCCCCAAGAATCTATATCCATCCTGTAGTAAGGAGCCCAAAATGGCTTAACCAAATGAGGTCTCACTAGTGATGTATAGAGCTGTAAAATAACTTTTGGACTTCTGTTGCTTATACTTCTTGAAAAAAATCCTAGTAATCTGTTAGCCTTATTGCGCACACTTAGGCACTGTTGTCTTGGCTTTAGATTCCTGCTTACCATGACTACCAAGTCTTTTTCACATTCTGTATGATCAAGCTCTACTTCACCTAGTTTATAAATTCGAGGGATATTTTCATTACCAAGGACTAGTACCTTACACTTGTCCACATTGAACTTCATCTGCCACTTTTCAGACCAAGACATTAATTTGTCCAAATCCTCCTGGAGTTCACTGGTGTCCTCCTCAGAATGAATCATACGGCCTATTTTTGTATCATCAGCAAATTTACTCATGTCACTTGCAATTCCTTCATCAAGGTCATTTATGTAAATTATGAACAACAATGGGCCTAAAACTGATCATTGTGGAACGCCACTAGTGACTAATCCCCATTCAGATTTGACCCCATTAATGGAAACTCTCTGCTTTCTGTTGGTAAGCCATGCCTCTATCCATGCTAGATCTTTACCTCCTATACCATGAGCTGCCACCTTTCTTAAGAGTCTCTTGTGAGGTACTCTATCGAAGGCCTTACTGAAATCCAAATAAACTATATCATATTCTTTATCACTGTCTACTGCCTCAAATGTTTTATTGAAAAACGTCAGTAAATTTGTTAGGCAGGAACGACCTCTCGTGAACCCATGCTGAGATTCATTAATCAAATTATGTTCTTCAAGGTGACTTCTAATAATATCAGCTATAATTGATTCTAATAATTTGCCTACTATAGATGTGAGGCTTATTGGACGGTAATTTGATGGAATTGACTTATCCCCTGATTTGAATATAGGAACTACATTAGCTATCTTCCACATCTCTGGCACAATACCAGTTACGATGAACGTATTAAACACATTCGTTAATGGCTGACTAAGTTCCATCTTGCATTCTTTAAGTACCCTGGAAAACAACTCGTCGGGTCCCGGGGACTTATTTTGCTTCAGTTTATCTATCTGTTTGATAACCATGTCCCTCGTGACAGTAATATTAGTTAACTTGAATTCTTCAGGAACTGAATAATTGTTAATTTCTGGAATCTCATTTACGTCTTCTTGTGTAAAGACTGACAAAAAATAGTCATTAAATAGAGAACACATTTCCAGTTCGTTATCCGTCAGCTGTCCATTCCCAATTTTCAGAGGTCCTACCTTTTCCCTCACCTTCGTCCTATACACTTGAAAGAACCCTTTTGGATTAGTCTTTGATTCATTAGCAACCTTAATCTCATAGTCACGTTTAGCCTTTCTAATCCCTTTTTTTACTTCTCTTTTCAACTGAACATATTGGTCAATAAGGTTAACATCTCCTCTTTTGATGCGCCTATAAATTCCTCTTTTCTCCCCTAATAGATGTTTTAGCCTCCTGTTAATCCATGGAAAAATAAACACATAAGCAGTATAATGTGATCCTTTATTGACAACGTTTCGCCCACGCAGGTAGATCTGTCTGTGACTCGATAAAGCCCACTGCGTGGGCGAAACGTTGTCAATAAAGGATCACATTATACTGCTTATGTGTTTATTTTTCCATTGTGTCGGTATTTTATACCATTTATTTCCATCCTGTTAATCCATTTGGGATCGTTATTATTTGACCTAAATTCTCTCTGGGGAATAAATATACTCTGTGCACGTTGTACATTATTAAGAAAAAAATCATAAACGCAGATCCCATCGTAATCGTTAGCTAGATTACCCCAGTCGAGATTAGACAGGTGTTCTCTAAGTCCAGTATAGTCGGCAGAACGAAAATCAGGAACTTTTACCGTATTATCCCTATTCTCGTACTCCCAGGTAATATTAAAAGTAATGGATTTGTGATCACTTGCGCCAAGCTCTTCAGTGATCTCCAGATTATTTACAAGGGTTTCTTTATTTGACAAGACTAGGTCGAGCAAATTATTACCTCTGGTTAATTATTACCTTTGTTAATACCCATTTTCCACTTGTTATATTACAACTTTATACATCATTAGTAAGGCCTCACCTAGATTACGCTCATTTTCCAGGTAGATCTGTCTGTGACTCGATAAAGCCCACTGCGTGGGCGAAACGTTGTCAATAAAGGATCACATTATACTGCTTATGTGTTTATTTTTCCATAGATTACGCAGATCAGTTCAGGTCCTAGAGTGGTGGACCTGACTTAACTCAGTGAAGACGTGTCTTGTGTGCTCTCTGTGAATCTGAACAAGATGTCCTCTCTTGAGCTACTCTACCAGCAGCTGAAGGAAGAACTGAGGGTAGCTAAGCTTGAGATACAGCGACTGACTGAGGAAAACAAGAGGATTCGTAGTAATCCTCCTGTTGAGAATCCTCAAGCCAAGAAAGGAACCTGGACAGTGGCCGGAATGCATGGGACAAAGTTAAAGATCAAGAGGATGGATGGAGAGGTAGAATTAACGAAGAACCAGAAACCTGTTGTGGAAACATCGAACCGATTCTCCGTGTTACCCGATGAATGTGAGTCGACTACAGGGAACATCACGAACGACACCAAGGAAGGTAAGAACATTGTTCTTGTTGGGGATAGTCAAATTAGGTATATGGATAGAGCCTTCTGCTTGAAAGAGAGAAGTAGGAGACAGAGGGTTTGCTTTCCTGGGGCTGGGATGGAGGATATTGTTAGCCGTCTGGACGACATCATGAGAGGTAATGGGAGCAATCCTATTATCTGTCTCAGTGCTGGAGGCCACGATGTTGGCAGACGTAGGAGTGAGGACCTGACTAGCAGGTATAGGTCAGCAATAGACATAATTAGGAAGAAGGGTGGGAACCCTGTCATATGTGGTATTTTGCCAAGGAGAGGAGTTGGAGATGAATGGCTGTCCAGGGCAATTGGTGTCAATTGCTGGCTGGACAAACACTGTAAGGATAATGCAGTACCATTCATTTGCAACAGGTGTAGTGCCGGATACGTGGAAGATGGCTAATGTAATTCCTATTTTTAAAGCAGGGGACAAGTCGTTACCATCAAATTACCGCCCAATAAGTCTAACATCAATTGTAGGCAAATTACTAGAGTCGATTTTAGCTGATAACATAAGAAGCCATCTCGATAGGAATAATTTGATTAATGATACTCAGCATGGATTCACCAGGGGCCGTTCCTGCCTAACTAATTTATTAACTTTTTTCAGTAAGGCTTTTGAGGCAGTTGATAATGATAAAGAATTCGATATTGTTTATTTGGATTTTAGTAAGGCTTTTGATAGAGTACCACATCAGAGACAGTTAAAGAAAGTGGCTGCTCATGGCATTGGGGGAAAAGTGTTGTCATGGATCGAGTCATGGCTCACCAATAGGAAGCAGAGGGTGTGCATAAATGGGGTTAAATCGGAGTGGGGTTCTGTAACAAGTGGCGTTCCTCAGGGATCGGTTTTGGGCCCGTTGTTGTTTATAATATATATAAATGACCTTGACGAGGGAATTTCTAGTGATATGAGCAAATTCGCTGATGACACGAAGATAGGTAGGATAATAGATTCAGACGTAGATGTCAGTGAACTACAGGAGGATTTAGACAAACTCAATTCCTGGTCAGAAAAATGACAGATGCAGTTCAATGTAGATAAATGCAAAGTTCTAAAGCTCGGGAGTGTCCATAACCCAAGCACTTATAAGTTAAATAACGTAGAACTTAGCCATACAGATTGCGAGAAGGACTTGGGGGTGATGGTAAGCAGCAACCTTAAACCAAGACAGCAATGCCTAAGCGTACGTAATAAGGCAAATAGATTACTGGGATTTATATCAAGAAGTGTTAGCAACAGAAGTCCAGAGGTTATATTACAGCTTTATACATCATTAGTAAGGACTCACCTAGATTACGCAGCTCAGTTCTGGTCTCCATATTACAGAATGGACATAAATTCGTTAGAAAACATTCAGCGTAGAATGACTAAATTAATACATAGCATTAGAAATCTTCCTTACGAAGAAAGATTGAAGACCCTTAAATTACATTCACTTGTAAGACGTAGAATGAGGGGAGACATGATCGAGGTATACAAGTGGAAAATGGGTATTAAGAACATAAGAACATAAGAAAGGAGGAACACTGCAGCAGGCCTGTTGGCCCATTCTAGGCAGGTCCTTCACATTCCATCCCACTAACAGAATATTTGTTCAACCTAATTTTCAATGCTACCCAAGAAATAAGAACATAAGAACATAAGAAACATAAGAAAGGAGGAGCACTGCAGCAGGCCTGTTTACCCATACTAGGCAGGTCCTTCACAATCCGTCCCACTAACAGAATATTTGCTCAACCAAATTTTCAATGCTACCCAAGAAATAAGCTTTGACAATTCTACCCACTCATGCGCGAGTCCCACTCAAATCCAACCCTCTCACTCATGAATTTATCCAACCTAAATTTGAAACTACCCAGGTCTAGCTTCAATAACCCTACTAGGCAGACTGTTCCACTCATCAACTACCCTATTTCCAAACCAATACTTTCCTATATCCTTTCTAAATCTAAACTTATCTAACTTGAATCCATTATTGCGGGTTCTCTCTTGGAGAGATATCCTCAAGACCTTATTTATATCCCCTTTGTTAATACCCATTTTCCACTTGTATACCTCGATCATGTCTCCCTCATTCTACGTCTTACAAGTGAATTAATTTTAGGTCTTCAATCTTTCTTCGTAAGGAAGATTTCTAATGCTATGTATTAATTTAGTCATTCTACGCTGAATGTTTTCTAACGAATTTATGTCCATTCTGTAATATGGAGACCAAAACTGAGCTGCGTAATCTAGATGAGGCCTTACTAATGATGTATAAAGCGGTAATATAACCTCTGGACTTCTGTTGCTAACACTTCTTGATATAAATCCCAGTAATCTATTTGCCTTATTACGTACGCTTAGGCATTGCTGTCTTGGTTTAAGGTTGCTGCTTACCATCACCCCCAAGTCCTTCTCGCAGTCTGTATGGCTAAGTTCTACGTTATTTAACCTATAAGTGCTTGGGTTATGGACACTCCCGAGCTCGAACTCATTTATCTACATTGAACTGCATCTGCCACTTTTCTGACCAGGAATTGAGTTTGTCTAAATCCTCCTGAAGTCTCCGTGACATCTACGTCTGAATCGATTATCCTACCTATCTTCGTGTCATCAGAATTTGCTCATATCACTAGTAATTCCCTCGTCAAGGTCATTTTTATATTATAAACAACAACGGGCCTAAAACGATCCCTGTGGAACGCCACTTGTTACAGATCCCCACTCAGATTTACCCCATTAATGCAACCCTCTGCTTCCTATTGGTGAGCCATGACTCGATCCATGAAAACACTTTTCCTCCAATGCCGTGAGCAGCCACTTTCTTTAACAGTCTCTGATGTGGTACTATCAAAAGCCTTACTAAAATCCAAATAAACAATATCGAATTCTTTATCATGATCAACTGCCTCAAAAGCCTTACTGAAAAAGTTAATAAATTAGTTAGGCAGGAACGGCCCTGGTGAATCCATGTTGAGTATCATTAATCAAATTATGCCTATCGAGATGGCTTCTTATGTTATCAGCTATAATCGACTCTAATAATTTGCCTACAATTGAAGTTAGACTTATTGGGCGGTAATTTGATGGTAACGACTTGTCCCCTGCTTTAAAAATAGGAATTACATTAGCCATCTTCCACGTATCAGACACTACACTGGGGATATAAATAAGGTCTTGAGGGTATCTCTCCAAGAGAGAACCCGCAATAATGGATTCAAGTTAGATAAGTTTAGATAAGTTAGATAAGTTTAGATTTAGAAAGGATATAGGAAAGTATTGGTTTGGAAATAGGGTAGTTGATTAATGATACCCAGCATGGATTCACGAGGGGCCGTTCCTGCCTATCTAATTTATTAACCTTCTTCAGTAAAGCTTTTGAGGCTGTTGATCACGATAAAGAATTCGATATTGTTTATTTAGACTTTAGTAAGGCTTTTGATAGAGTACCGCACCAGAGACTATTAAAGAAAGTGGCAGCTCATGGCATTGGGGGAAAAGTGCTGTCATGGATCGAGTCATGGCTCACCAATAGGAAGCAGAGAGTGTGCATAAATGGGGTTAAATCCGAATGGGGACTTGTAACAAGTGGTGTTCCACAGGGATCAGTCTTAGGCCCATTGTTATTTATAATATATATCAATGACCTTGATGAGGGAATTACTAGTGATATGAGCAAATTCGCCGACGACACGAAGATAGGTAGGATAATTGATTCAAACATAGATGTCATAGAACTTCAGGAAGATTTAGACAAACTTAATTCGTGGTCAGAAAAGTGGCAGATGCAGTTCAATGTAGATAAATGCAAGGTTCTGAAGCTCGGAGTGTCCATAACCCAAGCACTTATAAGTTAAATAACGTAGAACTTAGCCATACAGATTGCGAGAAGGACTTGGGGGTGATGGTAAGCAGCAACCTTAAACCAAGACAGCAATGCCTAAGCGTACGTAATAAGGCAAATAGATTACTGGGATTTATATCAAGAAGTGTTAGCAACAGAAGTCCAGAGGTTATATTACAGCTTTATACATCATTAGTAAGGCCTCACCTAGATTACGCAGCTCAGTTCTGGTCTCCATATTACAGAATGGACATAAATTCGTTAGAAAACATTCAGCGTAGAATGACTAAATTAATACATAGCATTAGAAATCTTCCTTACGAAGAAAGATTGAAGACCCTAAAATTACATTCACTTGTAAGACGTAGAATGAGGGAGACATGATCGAGGTATACAAGTGGAAAATGGGTATTAACAAAGGGGATATAAATAAGGTCTTGAGGATATCTCTCCAAGAGAGAACCCGCAATAATGGATTCAAGTTAGATAAGTTTAGATTTAGAAAGGATATAGGAAAGTATTGGTTTGGAAATAGGGTAGTTGATGAGTGGAACAGTCTGCCTAGTAGGGTTATTGAAGCTAGGACCTTGGGTAGTTTCAAATTTAGGTTGGATAAATTCATGAGTGAGAGGGGTTGGATTTGAGTGGGACTCGCACATGAGTGGGTAGAATTGTCAAAGCTTATTTCTTGGGTAGCATTGAAAATTGGGTTGAGCAAATATTCTGTTAGTGGGACGGATTGTGAAGGACCTGCCTAGTATAGGCCAACAGGCCTGCTGCAGTGTTCCTCCTTTCTTATGTTCTTATGTTCTTATGTAACAGTCTGCCTAGTAGGGTTATTGAAGCAAGGACCTTGGGTAGTTTTAAATTTAGGTTGGATAAATTCATGAGTGAAAGGGGTTGGATTTGAGTGGGAATTGCACATGAGTAAATATAATTATCAGAGCTTATTTCTTGGGTAGCATTGAAAATTAGGTTGAACAAATATTCTGTTAGTGGGATGGAATGTGAAGGACCTGCCTAGAATGGGCCAACAGGCCTGCTGCAGTGTTCCTCCTTTCTTATGTTCTTATGTTCTTATGAAATGACATGTATGCCAGGGATGGGGTTCACTTATCCACGGCAGGTGTGGATTTTCTTGCTAGCTCAGTTGAGGGTGTTGTTAGGACTTTAAACTAGGATTAGTTAGAGGTATGGGTTTAGAAATGGAAAATACTGAATGTCGAAATATAGATAAAGGCTTTGAAATAAAAAATCTTAACAATAACAAGGATAGAAATAGGTATAGTGGTAAAACAGAATGGAGCAGGAAGGGTAAAGAGAAAGGAGGGTCTTTAAAAGTGTATTATACAAATAGTCGTATTGCTAGGAATAAGATGGACGATTTGAGATTAGTTGCAAGTGCAGGTAACATAGATGTATTTGCCATACCTGAGACGTGGTTCAATACGAAAAATAGGGACATGCCTGCTGAATGTCCTATACAGGGTTTTAAATTGTTCCAAGTAGACAGAAGTTTCGGGAAGGGGGGTGGAGTGGCACTGTATGTCCGAGATCGCTTGAACTGTTGCATAAAAAAGGGAATAAAGTCTGAAATAACACATACAGAGTCTGTCTGGATAGAATTTTCAGAGGAGCATGAAAAAGTGATTTTAGGTGTGATATACCGTCCCCCAAACTTAGATAGGGACCAAGGGAGACTACTATGGGAGGAAATTGTTAAGGCCACAATGCACGATAACGTAGTTATTCTGGGTGACTTCAACTTTAGTCAAATTGATTGGAATTTTTTGACTGGGAATTTAGAATCTAACGACTTCTTAGATGTAGTTCAAGATTGTTTTTTGAAGCAGTTTGTGACAGTACCTACAAGGGGAAATAACCTGCTTGACTTAGTTCTCGCAAACAAGGAAACCCTTGTTAATAATTTAGAAATTACAGAGGAACTCGGCACAAGCGACCACAAATCAATTACCTTTGGCATTGAATGGAAGTTTCATAGTACGAATAACTCAGTAACGGTCCCAGATTTTCGCTTAGCAGATTACAATGGACTTAGAGAACACTTATCATCTGTGGACTGGGGTAATGAAGAGAGCTATCAATATGACAGTTTTCTGGACACTATACATGCTGCCCAAATAACATTTATCCCATATAAAGAAATTAGGTCGAATAGAAATGACCCAAAATGGATGAATAATAGGCTCAAATATCTTTTAGGGCAGAAGAAAGGAATTTACAGGCGTATCAAAAGAGGTGAGGGTCATCTTATAAGTCAGTATATTGACATTAAGAGGGACGTTAAAAGGGGATAAGAAAAGCTAAACGGGACTACGAAATTAAAGTTGCTAGGGATTCGAAAACTAACCCAAAAGTTTTTTCCAGGTGTATAGAACAAAAGTTAGAGATAAGAGAGGTCCCATTAAAAATAATTATGGGTATCTTACTGACAAAGAGAATGAAATGTGCTCTATTTTTAATAATTATTTTCTCTCGGTTTTCACTCAGGAAGACACTAATAATATCCCAAGAATTAGGTATTTTAGTGGGCCTGAAGAAGATAAATTATGTAGTATCACAGTCACTAGCGAAAAGGTTATCAAACAGATAGACCGTTTGAAGCAAAATAAATCGCCAGGCCCTGATGAGCTTTTTTCAAGGGTTCTTAAGGAATGCAAAATAGAACTCTGTGAACCCTTAACTAACATTTTTAACCTATCTCTTCAAACAGGTGTAGTGCCGATACGTGGAAGATGGCTAATGTAATTCCTATTTTTAAAGCAGGGGACAAGTCGTTACCATCAAATTACCGCCCAATAAGTCTAACATCAATTGTAGGCAAATTACTAGAGTCGATTATAGCTGATAACATAAGAAGCCATCTCGATAGGAATAATTTGATTAATGATACTCAGCATGGATTCACCAGGGGCCGTTCCTGCCTAACTAATTTATTAACTTTTTTCAGTAAAGCTTTTGAGGCAGTTGATAATGATAAAGAATTCGATATTGTTTATTTGGATTTTAGTAAGGCTTTTGATAGAGTACCACATCAGAGACTGTTAAAGAAAGTGGCTGCTCATGGCATTGGGGGAAAAGTGTTGTCATGGATCGAGTCATGGCTCACCAATAGGAAGCAGAGGGTGTGCATAAATGGGGTTAAATCGGAGTGGGGATCTGTAACAAGTGGCGTTCCTCAGGGATCGGTTTTGGGCCCGTTGTTGTTTATAATATATATAAATGACCTTGACGAGGGAATTTCTAGTGATATGAGCAAATTCGCTGATGACACGAAGATAGGTAGGATAATCGATTCAGACGTAGATGTCAGTGAACTACAGGAGGATTTAGACAAACTCAATTCCTGGTCAGAAAATGGCAGATGCAGTTCAATGTAGATAAATGCAAAGTTCTAAAGCTCGGGAGTGTCCATAACCCAAGCACTTATAAGTTAAATAACGTAGAACTTAGCCATACAGATTGCGAGAAGGACTTGGGGTGATGGTAAGCAGCAACCTTAAACCAAGACAGCAATGCCTAAGCGTACGTAATAAGGCAAATAGATTACTGGGATTTATATCAAGAAGTGTTAGCAACAGAAGTCCAGAGGTTATATTACAGCTTTATACATCATAAGTAAGGCCTCACCTAGATTACGCAGCTCAGTTCTGGTCTCCATATTACAGAATGGACATAAATTCGTTAGAAAACATTCAGCGTAGAATGACTAAATTAATACATAGCATTAGAAATCTTCCTTACGAAGAAAGATTGAAGACCCTTAAATTACATTCACTTGTAAGACGTAGAATGAGGGGAGACATGATCGAGGTATACAAGTGGAAAATGGGTATTAACAAAGGGATATAAATAAGGTCTTGAGGGTATCTCTCCAAGAGAGAACCCGCAATAATGGATTCAAGTTAGATAAGTTTAGATTTAGAAAGGATATAGGAAAGTATTGGTTTGGAAATAGGGTAGTTGATGAGTGGAACAGTCTGCCTAGTAGGGTTATTGAAGCAAGGACCTTGGGTAGTTTTAAATTTAGGTCAGCCATTAACGAATGTGTTTAATACGTCCATCCTAACTGTGTTGTGCAGAATTGAAGAAGCTAATGTAGTTCCTATATTCAAATCGGGATAAGTCCATTCCATCAAATTACCGTCCAATAAGCCTCACGTCTATAGTAGGCAAATTATTAGAATCAATTATAGCTGATATTATCAGAAGTCACCTTGAAGAACATAATTTGATTAATGAATCTCAGCATGGGTTTACGAAGTCGTTCCTGCCTGACAAATTTACTGACGTTTTCAATAAAACATTTGAGGCAGTAGACAGTGATAAAGAATATGATATAGTTTACTTGGATTTCAGTAAGGCTTCGATAGAGTACCTCACAAGAGACTCTTAAGAAAGGTGGCAGCTCATGGTATAGGAGGTAAAGTTCTAGCATGGATAGAGGCATGGCTTACCAATAGAAAGCAGAGTTTCCATTAATGGGGTCAAATCTGAATGGGGATTTGTCACTAGTGGCGTTCCACAAGGATCAGTTTTGGGCCCATTGTTGTTCATAATTTACATTAATGACCTTGATGAAGGAATTGCAAGTGACATGAGTAAATTTGCTGATGATACAAAAATAGGCCGTATAATTCATTCTGAGGAGGATAACAGTGAACTCCAGGAGGATTTGGATAAATTAATGTCTTGGTCTGAAAAGTGGCAGATGAAGTTCAATGTGGACAAGTGTAAGGTGCTTGTCGTTGGTAATGAAAATATCCCTCGAATTTATAAACTAGGTGAAGTTGAGCTTGATCATACAGAATGTGAAAAGACTTGGGAGTCATGGTAAGCAGAAATCTAAAGCCAAGACAACAGTGCCTAAGTGTGCAATAAGGCTAACAGATTACTAGGATTTATTTCAAGAAGTATAAGCAACAGAAGTCCAAAAGTTATTTTACAGCTCTATACATCACTAGTGAGACCTCATTTGGATTATGCAGCTCAGTTTTGGTCTCCTTACTGCAGGATGGATATAGATTCATTGAGAACATACAAAGAAGAATGACTAAAATGATTTACAGTATAAGAAATCTCCCGTATGAAGATAGACTTAGAGCATTGAATCTCCACTCTCGGAGAGACGTAGAATGAGGGGAGATATCATCGAGGTGTACAAGTGGATGATGGGCATAAACAAAGGAGATATTAATAAAATACTGAGGATATCGAACCAAGTAAGAACGAGAAATAACGGATTTAAATTGGATAAATTTAGATTTAGAAAGGACATAGGCAAGTACTGGTTTTCGAACAGAGTTGTAGATGCGTGAACAATCTTCCGAGTAGGGTGATAGAGGCTAGGACCTTGGGTGGCTTTAAAAGAGATTGGACAATATATGAGTGGGAGGGGCTGGGTTTGATTAGTGTCGTAGTACAGGAGTAAATTCTTAGGTAGTGGTGGTTTTGATAAGGACCTGCCTTGTATGGGCCAGTAGGCCTTCTGCAGTGTTCCTCCATTCTTATGTTCTTATGTTCTTATGAGGAAAGGGTTGGATTTGAGTGGGAATTGCACATGAGTAAATAAAATTATCAAAGCTTATTTCTTGGGTAGCATTGAAAATTAGGTTGAACAAATATTCTGTTAGTGGGATGGAATGTGAAGGACCTGCCTAGAATGGGCCAACAGGCCCATTCTAAGAACATACTCTGTGCACGTTGAACATTATTCTTATAAGAACATAAGAACATAAGAATGGAGGAACACTGCAGAAGGCCTACTGGCCCATACAAGGCAGGTCCATATCAAAACCACCACTACCTAAGAATTTATTCCCGTACTCACGACACCAATCAAACCCAGCCCCTCCCACTCATATAATTGTCTAATCTCCTTTTAAAGCCACCCAAGGTCCTAGCCTCTATCACAGTACTCGGAAGATTGTTCCACGCATCTACAACTCTGTTCGAAAACCAGTACTTGCCTTTGTCCTTTCTAAATCTAAATTTATCCAATTTAAATCCGTTATTTCTGGTTCTTACTTGGTTCGATATCCTCAGTATTTTACTAATATCTTCCTTGTTTATGCCCATCATCCACTTGTACACCTCGATTATATCTCCCCTCATTCTACGTCTCTCCAGAGAGTGGAGATTCAACGCTCTAAGTCTATCTTCATACGGGAGATTTCTTATACTGTAAATCATTTTAGTCATTCTTCTTTGTATGTTCTCCAATGAATTTATATCCATCCTGTAGTAAGGAGACCAAAACTGAGCTGCATAATCCAAATGAGGTCTCACTAGCGATGTATAGAGCTGTAAAATAACTTTTGGACTTCTGTTGCTTATACTTCTTGAAATAAATCCTAGTAATCTGTTAGCCTTATTGCGCACACTTAGGCACTGTTGTCTTGGCTTTAGATTTCTGCTTACCATGACTCAAGTCTTTTCACATTCTGTATGATCAAGCTCAACTTCACCTAGTTTATAAATTCGAGGGATATTTTCATTACCAACGATTAGCACCTTACACTTGTCCACATTGAACTTCATCTGCCACTTTTCAGACCAAGACATTAATTTATCCAAATCCTCCTGGAGTTCACTGGTATCCTCCTCAGAATGAATTATACGGCCTATTTTTGTATCATCAGCAAATAAGAACATAAGAACATAAGAATGGAGGAACACTGCAGAAGGCCTACTGGCCCATACAAGGCAGGTCCTTATCAAAACCACCACTACCTAAGAATTTACTCCTGTACTCACGACACTAATCAAACCCAGCCCCTCCCACTCATTATTTGTCCATCTCTTTTTAAAGCCACCCAAGGTCCTAGCCTCTATCACCCTACTCGGAAGATTGTTCCAGCATCTACAACTCTGTTCGAAAACCAATACTTGCCTATGTCCTTTCTAAATCTAAATTTATCCAATTTAAATCCGTTATTTCTGGTTCTTACTTGGTTCGATATCCTCAGTATTTTATTAATATCTCCTTTGTTTATGCCCATCATCCACTTGTACACCTCGATGATATCTCCTCATTCTACGTCTCTCCAGAGAGTGAGATTCAATGCTCTAAGTCTATCTTCATACGGGAGATTTCTTATACTGTAAATCATTTTAGTCATTCTTCTTTGTATGTTCTCCAATGAATCTATATCCATCCTGTAGTAAGGAGACCAAAACTGAGCTGCATAATCCAAATGAGGTCTCACTAGTGATGTATAGAGTTGTAAAATAACTTTGGACTTCTGTTCTTATACTTCTTGAAATAAATCCTAGTAATCTGTTAGCCTTATTGGCACACTTAGGCACTGTTGTCTTGGCTTTAAATTCCTGCTTTCCATGACTCCCAAGTCTTTTCACATTCTGTATGATCAAGCTCTACTTCACCTAGTTTATAAATTGAGGGATATTTTCATTACCAAGGACTAGCACCTTACACTTGTCCACATTGAACTTCATCTGCCACTTTTCAGACCAAGACATTAATTTATCCAAATCCTCCTGGAGTTCATTGGTATCCTCCTCAGAATGAATTATACGGCCTATTTTTGTATCATCAGCAAATTTACTCATGTCACTTGCAATTCCTTCATCAAGGTCATTTATGTAAATTATGAACAACAATGGGCCCAAAACTGATCCTTGTGGAACGCCACTGGTGACAAATCCCCATTCAGATTTGACCCCATTAATGGAAACTCTCTGCTTTCTATTGGTAAGCCATGCCTCTATCCATGCTAGAACTTTACCTCCTATACCATGAGCTGCCACCTTCTTAAGAGTCTCTTGTGAGGTTGTTAAATTAGACAATATGCTAATCACTTGGGATCTTTATTGAGGAAACGTTTCTGCCACACAGTGGCTTCATCAGTCCAATACAAAGTAGAAAGGTGTAAGGAGAGGAGGAGTTTGAGGTTATCAGTCCTCGGCCTGGGTCGATGTGTTCAGTCCATCAATCTTGTTAGAAGTGTAGCACAAGGCCGTAGAGGTGGCTTATATGCTGTAATCAGGTGAGATGCAGCAGGAGGAGGCAGGTCATAGTGGTATCAACCACTAGTCGAAGTAAGTCCTTGTCCAAAGCTTATAAGCCGTAGAGGTGGCTTATAAGCCACCTCTACGGCCTTGTGCTACACTTCTAACAAGATTGATGGACTGAACACACGACACCAGGCCGAGGGACTGATAACCTCAAACTCCCTCTCCTTACACCTTTCTACTTTGTATTGACTGATGAAGCCACTGTGTGGCGAAACGTTTCTCAATAAAGATACCCAAGTGTTGCATATGTGTCTAATTTAACAACTTGTCGGTTCTCTGAACCATTCATCTACATCCTGTCTGACACAGCAACTTCTTGGGATCTTGATACAAAGGGATTCTTCAACATTTGTCCAAAGCTTTGGACAAGGACTTACTTCGACTAGTGGTTGATACCACTATGACCTGCCTCCTCCTGCTGCATCTCACCTGATTACAGCATATAAGCCACCTCTACGGCCTTGTGCTACACTTCTAACAAGATTGATGGACTGAACACATCGACACCAGGCCGAGGGACTGATAACCTCAAACTCCTCCTCTCCTTACACCTTTCTACTTTGTATTGGACTGATGAAGCCACTGTGTGGCGAAACGTTTCCTCAATAAAGATACCCAAGTGTTGCATATGTGTCTAATTTAACAACTTGTCGGTTCTCTGAACCATTCATCTACATCCTGTCTGACACAGCAACTTCTTGGGATCTTGATACAAAGGATTCTTCAACATTTGTCCAAACCTTTGGACAAGGACTTACTTCGACTAGTGGTTGATACCACTATGACCTGCCTCCTCCTGCTGCATCTCACCTGATTACAGCATATAAGCCACCTCTACGGCCTTGTGCTACACTTCTAACAAGATTGATGGACTGAACACATCGACACCAGGCCGAGGGACTGATAACCTCAAACTCCTCCTCTCCTTACACCTTTCTACTTTGTTTTGGGACTGATGAAGCCACTGTGTGGCGAAACGTTTCCTCAATAAAGATACCCAAGTGTTGCATATGTGTCTAATTTAACCTCTTGTGAGGTACTCTATCGAAGGCCTTACTGAAATCCAAGTAAACTATATCATATTCTTTATCACTGTCTACTGCCTCAAATGTTTTATTGAAAAACGTCAGTAAATTTGTCAGGCAGGAACGACCTCTCGTAAACCCATGCTGAGATTCATTAATCAAATTATGTTCTTCAAGGTGACTTCTGATAATATCAGCTATAATTGATTCTAATAATTTGCCTACTATAGACGTGAGGCTTATTGGACGGTAATTTGATGGACTGGACTTATCCCCTGATTTGAATATAGGAACTACATTAGCTATCTTCCACATCTCTGGCACAACACCAGTTAGATGGACGTGTTAAACACATTCGTTAATGGCTGACTAAGTTCCATCTTGCATTCTTTAAGTACCCTGGAAAACAACTCGTCGGGTCCTGGGGACTTATTTTGCTTCAGTTTATCTATCTGTTTGATAACCATATCCTCGTGACAGTAATATTAGTTAATTTGAATTCTTCAGGAACTGAATAATAGTTAATTTCTGGAATCTCATTTACGTCTTCTTGTGTAAAGACTGACAAAAATAGTCATTAAATAGAGAACACATTTCCAGTTCGTTATCCGTCAGCTGTCCATTCCCAATTTTCAGAGGTCCTACCTTTTCCCTCACCTTCGTCCTGTACACTTGAAAGAACCCTTTTGGATTAGTCTTTGATTCATTAGCAACCTTAATCTCATAGTCACGTTTAGCCTTTCTAATCCCTTTTTACTTCTCTTTTCAACTGAACATATTGGTCAATAAGGTTAACATCTCCTCTTTTGATGCGCCTATAAATTCCTCTTTTCTCCCTAATAGATGTTTTAGCCTCCTGTTAATCCATTTGGGATCGTTATTATTTGACCTAAATTCTCTGGGGAATAAACATACTCTGTGCACGTTGTACATTATTAAGAAAAAATCATAAACGCAGATCCCATCGTAATCGTTAGCTAGATTACCCCAGTCGAGATTAGACAGGTGTTCCCTAAGTCCAATATAATCGGCAGAACGAAAATCAGGAACTTTTACCGTATTATCCCTATTCTCGTACTCCCATGTAATATTAAAGGTAATGGATTTGTGATCACTAGCTCCAAGCTCTTCAGTGATCTCCAGATTATTTACAAGAGTTTCTTTATTTGACAAGACTAGGTCGAGCAAATTATTACCTCTGGTAGGCTCCGTCACACACTGCTTCAGAAAACAGTCCTGAACTACTTCCATAAAGTCACTGGACTCCAGATTACCGGTCAAAGAAGTCCAGTCAATTTGACTAAAGTTAAAATCCCCTACTATCACTACGTTATTGTGCCTAGAAGCCCTAACATTTTCGTCCCAAAGAAGTCTCCTCTATCGTGATCCAAGCCTGGAGGTCGGTATATTACACCTAGAATCAGTTTTTCTTGACCTTCTAGAAACTCTACCCAAACAGATCAGGAACTTTTTCCGTATTATCCCTATTCTCGATCCCCTGTAATATTAAAGGGAATGGGTTTGTGATCACTAGCTCCAAGCTCTTTTAGTGATTCCAGATTATTTACAAGAGTTTCTTTATTTGACAAGACTAGGCGAGCAAATTAATTGGGATTCACACACTGCTTCAGAAAACAGTCCGAACTAC
>WNWK01036827.1:0-18903 GCA_009830355.1 Cherax destructor
GATTAACCTGTTCTGCTCCAGATGCTCCACCATTCTTTTCCTGATGATTTTCTCCAAGACTTTGCACACTATACATGTAAGTGACACCGGTCTGTAGTTTAGTGCCTCTTTTCTGTCTCCTTTTTTAAAGATGGGGACTACGTTGGCCTTTTCCATATCTCAGGTAGCTGCCCAGTTTCAAGGGATGTGTTGAAAATTTTGGTAAGTGGCACACTCAGAACCTCAGCTCCTTCCCGAAGGACCCATGGTGAGATATTGTCCGGACCCATTGCCTTTGAGGTATCAAGGTCACTGAGTAACTGCTTCACCTCCCCCTCAGATGTGTGTATTCCTCCAGCACTCGATACATCCCTTGTTGGTGACGCACCCCGTCCTGTCTACCCAACTGCCTTCCTTCCTCCACTGTGAATACTTCCCTAAACCTCGAGTTGAGCTCCTCACATACCTCTTGATCATTACTTGTGAGTTCCCCATCTTCCCTCCTCAGCCTTATCACCTGATCCTTTACTGTTGTCTTCCTTCTGATGTGGCTGTACATCAGTTTCGGGTCAGACTTGACTTTCGATGCTATGTCGTTTTCGTACTGTTTCTGGGCCTCCCTCCGTACCTGTGCGTGTGTGTATGTGTGTGTGTGTGTGTGTGTGTGTGTGTGTGTGTGTGTGTGTGTGTGTGTGTGTGTGTGTGTGTGTGTGTGACCCAACAATTCATAATTGCACCAATATCTCATTACAGTTGTGACCAGGTGTAGACTAGTGAATTGCTCATTACTTTATAATTTGTTCATGATTGTAACCATGTATAAACGTAAGTAAGTAAATTTTCTTACATGATTCATTACCTTTGAAACTTGTGAGTTCATTACCTTTGAAACTTGTGAGTTCATTACCTTTGTACCTTGTTCAGCTATCAAAACTTTGGGGCCCAGTCCCTGGACCCATTATGTACCTCTGTATTCCTTTGACTACCGCCCACAGGATGGGTATGGGATGCATAATAAAGATATTAAACTAACTAACCTATTATTGTATCGCTGTTGTGCTGTCTGTTGCTTGGCTGGCTGCTTATACTTTGTGTTTTCGCTGTCAGAGCTCTCAGTTTATAAGATTTGCTCATGGTTAACGTTTTAGGTAGTGGGATTCCATGGACTTTGGACTTGGATACTTTAAGCGGGAGCGTTATCACTTGACCGGACGACTGTTGTTGCATGCAAAGAGTATGTAACCTTTATTCGGAGCATGTTAAACACACCCACATAGGCTCCCCTCCAACCAGCGAACCATCGTTAAGGGTTTGGTGATAGGGCCCCATCATCAAATCAACGACTCGGTTCAGCCAATTAAAATGCGAGTTTAACAATGACAAAGGTGACGTGGTTACCACTCGCAGTTTGTCATTGGAATTCCTGCATAGAGCTGGTTGTGGAAAGTTGTCTGTCTTTTGGCCGCTGCTTAGTCTAGACAACTGTGGCGTGCACTAAACACTACTCCTTTGTATATAGTGTACATATGTGTAAATAGCACTTTGTTATACTTGGTGAAGGAAAAGACAAAAGTCTTATATAATCACAATTACTTGGTGAAGGAAAAGACAAAAGTCTGGAATTAATCTAACTGATTTTTTGAATGAAATACAATTTCAATACATCTTCTACTGTGTTTCTTTGCTCCAAGCTCCCTTTACACTCAGGTTAACAGGCCATTGGACCTGAGGTTGTAATAACTGTCTACAAAAAAACGATGTATTTATCTACGGTGAGTACGCTATCAGCAACACAGACGTCACAAAATCCTCCATCCTTGGAGATAAATGGAATAAAATACCGACACGATGGAAAAATAGACTCAATAAAGGATCAAGGATCTTTTATTGAGGTAGTCAATAAAGGATCAAGGATCTTTATTGGCTACCTTTCGCCCACACAGTGGGCTTTATCAAGTCACAAATAGTCCACCTGGCAAATTGATTTTTGATTGACTGATTCGTCAAAAACTGCGTCCTGACTCGGGTCCTAATGCTAAGATGACCCGTCTAAGGATCTCGAAGATGTCTATCAAATTCAGCTGTTCTGTGGCCGCGATAAGGGTCTTGATGCAGTCCCTGTGCGCTCCACTGGAGAACATTTTATGTCCAACAGTTGGCTGAAGTGATCTGGCGTCCATTATTGCCTCTGGGCCCTGTGTTGGGTGATCGAGAAAATTTGCAAATAAACGCATGGACTCTGTTTTGCCCATCATCCATATGTTCACAAAGGTCTTAACAATAATTGTGAATATCCCTTTGTTTCCTTCTGAGTCTATCAGGTCGCATATGATATCTTCGAAACATGTTATTGTAGACAACATTTGAAAGTTCAAGGGTAATACGGTATGTCCTGATGCACTCTCTTGGACCACAGTGCTCCTCACAGTGTTCCTCACTGGTAACTGTTGTGGTGCTAGGGTTGACGCATGGGTTGTAGCCTGCTTCTGCAGCATGGGGCCCGTTGCTTGACGTTGTTGGGTGGGAGTTCGAACAAGAGTATCAGAAGTTGGCTGAGCAAGAGCACGACCCCGTCGCTGATGTTTCCTCCTGGGCTAAAGCTCTCGCTTCACACGGCGAGGGTCTGCATTCGATTCCCAGCGAGGGTAGAAACATTGGGCGTCTTTCTTTACACTGGTTGTCTATGTTCACCCATCAGTAAAGTGGGTACCTGGGAGATAGTCGACTGGTGTGGGTCGCATCCTGGGACAATGACCTAATTTGCTCATAATTTTGTGCATAACAAGCGGCTTTCTATATTACTTCGTCGCTGTGGCCGGGGAAGTGGCTCTGGACTATATTACTGTAGCCTCCTCTGGAAGAGGTGCTGTTCAGTGGTGAGGGCTCTGCTTGATGGTGGTGGCTGGACAGCAGCAGTTTTCCCATGCTGCCTTGACACGGCTGCCTTGACACGGCTGCCTTGACACGGCTGCCTCTCCGGGCAGTGCAGGTTCCAGGCATGATGCTTCTTGCCGCAGATCTGACATCGAGGCTCCGTAGCATCACCTTTCTTCACTTTAAGCAAGCAGTCCTTAGTAAGCTGACACCTGCTACAGATGCTGCATATTTTCTTAAACTACCATCAATCACTTAGGTGGCTATACCTATGGCACCTGAACCACCTCAAAGGTTCTGAGCTGTACGTCCTAGCCTTGTGTTTTCCCCAGCAAGTGAGATCCAGTTGAGCTGGGAGAGGTCCTCTATGTTGGATAAAGACCTGCCTCGTTGCCGTCCTTCTTGGCTAGGAGCCACTCAGCTTTCAGCATGTTTTTGTTACTATGGACTGCATCTAGAGGCATGTCTAGTAAACAGTGCAATATAACGCCTTTTGCAATCGCCACCTGACAGGTCAAGTGATGATTCGAGGTCGTTCATCATCTGCAGTACCTCATACGAATGTGTGTTTTAGGGAGCGAGAATAAACTCATCTTTCAGATTTGGGGATACTCATATCTTAAGGCCATATTTCTTCTCGAGGTTAATTATTGCAGAATACGGAGTTTCGTGGTGTCTTTAGTATATAAACCTGAAGATGGCATGGCTTGCCCAATCTGGGACTTCGGGGCTCCTGCTACCTGTCAACCTTCTCCATCCAGTATATCTGGGGTTGGGATGAGCGTTTCCTGATCTATCCCTGTCTCACTTGCCCAGCTGGTTTCACTTCCTTCGCTGTCCCAAGAGCCCAGAGAGTCCAGTGAGTAGTCTCACAGCTTCTTTGTAGGAATTACGCCCCATATTTCTAAATCCGTGTCCTCGGTCGAGTCCTTGGAACATCTTGACCTTTTTCTTTCAGAGGAAGCCATGTGCTTCCGTGTGCCTGGTGAATGACCTGGAATCACCACTTATTCTAATATAATTAAAATTCATAGAACAGGTATTAAAAGGCGTACTAATGAGCTATCCACTAGACATGTCTCACGATGTAATCCATAGTAACAAAAACATCCTGAAAGCTGAGCGGCTCCGAGCCAAGAATGACGGCAACGTACCTATGAGGCTGGGTTTAATCCAATACAGCTCAATTGGATCTCGGTTTCTGGGGAAATTACCAGGTTAGGACGTACAACCCAGAACCTTTGAGGTGCTTCAGGTGTCATAGGTACCTGAAGCACTGATGGCAGTTTCAGGAAATATGCGACATCTGCAGCGGGTCTCACCCGACCAAGGATTGCTTGAGTAAACTGAAGAGAGGTAAATCTACGGAACCTCGTCCAGAGGAGGCTACAGTAACATGGAATCCAGGGTCACTTTCCGAGTCACAGCGACGAAGGAAGCTGAGGTAACATCAGCCAGCTTCCGATACTCTTGTTCAAACTTCCACCCAACAGCGGCAACCAATGGGTCCTATGCTGCAGAAGCAGGGTACAGCCAGTGCGTCAACCCTAGCACCACAACAGTCACAGTGAGGAGCACTGTTGTGCAGGACATCCTGTATTATCCCTGAGTCATCAAATGTTGTCTACAATCACATGTTTCTAAGATATCATTTGCGACCTGATAGACTCAGAAGAAAACAAAGAGACATTTGAAGACCTTCGTGAGCATATGTAATCTGGACCAAACAGATTCCATGGGCTTGTTTGCAAATTTACCCGACGACCCAACACAGGGCCCAGAGACAATAATGGAGGCCAGATGGCTTCAGCCAACTGTTGTACATAAAGTGTTGTGCCGTGGAACGCACAGAAACTACATCAAGACCTTGATCGCGGCCCAAAAAAAAGCTGAATTAAACCAAAATCTTCGAGATCTTTAGGATTAAGACCCGTGTTAGGACGCAGTTTCTGATGAATCAATCAATCAATTTGCCCAGGTAGATCCGTTTGTGACTTGATAAAGCATTTGTGTTTATTTCTCCATCTTTCTCTGTTTGTCTCTCATATACCCCTGTTTATTATTCCTAGCTACATTAGTGTGTTAATGTCTCTCAGTGTTGGATCAGATGGCTGGTGAGATTCCAAGAGCGTCCCCTCGTCAAAGATAATAATTATGGCTGCCCTCTGCTAAACTTATAATAACAATGTATTACCCTTCATAGTTGATTCAGCAGATTACTGCTGATTGAGGGGAGTGTTATTGCGTACTCCCAACTGCGTTGCCTGTGCATGTGTTATGTAAATCACTTGTTAATTGCCTTATCTGTGCTTTCTCTGTCTTCGGCAACACACCTTTTAAATGAGTGAAAAGATAATCAAATTAAAACACAAAACTAATGTAATGTATGGATATCATCCTTCTTATTTCTGTTTATTCTATGTATATTTTAGAGAACGTGAGTTTCAATGCTGACAAATTGAAGAATAAAAGACATGTTTAACACCTAGTTGGTTTTATTGACTAGACGTATCGGCTGCGTAGCAGGCTTTTTCCGTCTCATGCCGAGGCGACTGTTTTACTGGTTGCACCTCTCAAGGGAGGTTCCTTGAAGCAAGTTAGGGGTTCTTGATCCAAGGAGTTGCATCTTCTTTCCTAGTCCTTGGGTCGAACCTGAATGCGTCCCATTCTCCAGGGACACTATGACCCATACGGGTTTAGTTGATAGAAGGTGTCGAGACCCTTAGTATTGATAAAAGGTGTCGAGTCCCTTAGCTTTAATAGTAGGTGTTCAATCCCTTAACCTACTATATTGTTTCACAATACACAAGTCCCCCCGTATCCGCGGGGGATAAGTTCCAAGACCTAAAGTGGATACCCGACACCGTGGATAATAGCTAACCCTATATATATGTCATTTTTCGTTTATGATCAAGTTTAATTGATAAATTAAACAAAATAAGTCTATAATTAGCACTTTTTTTCACTGATGGGAAGCATTTCATGGCTTTTCTTAGGCTGTGAAGAACTGCCAGCATCACTACTTTTGCGCTCTGGGGTCATAATTGAGCATAATTACGGGTTATTTTTGGGGTACAGTAAACAGTGGATAACTGAAACAGCGGATATAGAATCCATATATACGGGGGTCCTATTGTATATTATTCCTTATCTCCATGCCTTTTACAATGAAAGTGAACTAATGTTTACCAGATTGTTTATCCAAACTTGGTACATTAAAATATGGCCCATTTTTCAGTTTAGATAAATGATGCAAGATTTGTTACGTGTACCTCTCTTGTTCCCATTCCATATCTTTCGAGACTCTGCAAACCTTTCTTTTTCATTTTTGCTCGACCCAATACTCCCTGTTTTTTTGTTTTTGTTTTTATTTGTTTTCCCTTTGTTTGGGAGGTCAGTTTGACTTCTGTGACTGTGATGTAAAGGCTTTAGAAACCCGACAAGTTGAAGAATGAGTCCCTTGTGCAGCCTTTGGGAATCTTTATTGACGAAACGTTCCGCCAGCCAGTGACTTCTTCAGTCCAATACAGAGGTAAATGGTGGATGATGAGGAGGAGAATGAGGTAATCAGTCCCTCAGCTTGGAGTCCATGGGTTCAGTCCATTACTTTCCTCAAGATTGATGGACTGAACACATCGACTCCAGGTTGAGGGACTGATTACCTCATTCTCCTCCTCATCTTCTACCGTTCTTCTCGGTGTTGGACTGAAGAAGCCACTGACCGGCGAAACGTTTCCTCACTAATGATCCCAGATGCTGCATAAATGTTTCAGTTTTCAGTTTTCTGACTCTTTTACCTGTAAGTGTCTTAAATGCCGAGATTTCCACCAAAATAAATCCTTTCACTCTTAATCCCTCATTTACTGATCTCTCGAGTTTCTCAACCTTTGTGTTTTTCTTAAACTTACTTGGATAGTAATAAACAAATGCCATGAATGCAACCATTTTCTCACTTTTCTTAATTCTTTCTTATATTCCGTCTTCATCGCTGCTCCTGATAACAGTTTGTGTGAAGGGGGACGCTGTTTATCATCCTCACTCTATTCTTTATCTCTACACTTACATTAACTTTATTGATAAACTTTCATTACTATTAACTACATATTTTCATTTGGCTGCCGGAGTTACCATCCTACAGAGCTGAGGTAAATATCTTCAAATAAAGTCTTTCCCAGACTTCGTTTTGTCCCTCTGTCTCAAACACGTAACAGGCGGCTGTTGTCAATATAATCGAACTGTCTACTATTATATCATCAAACAAGTATATCAGTCATGTTATACGAGCTGCTAAGGTCTCTTGTTGTCGTGGTTGTCTCGACTCAGAAGACCAATTCTTCTATGGACGTAGTGAGGAAATAAGGAGCGGAAATTAGTTGGCAAATAAAAGACTGAACCAATTCTTCTCCTTGGCGTGACTGGCGTGAAACTAGCTTATCTGGTCGACGTAACAAACTCAATAAAAGATCAATTTACCCTAGTCTCCCGTGAGTGGCACCTGCCTCTTACCTTTTCTTCAGTCAAAATTTTATAAGGAATCTACTTCATTGGATTTTACCACAGTCATGGATGAACCGTGTAATATTCCTGAGCTCTTGAGCTTATGTTAAGATTTAATAACGTGTCAAAGTATAGCGGACGGACGTTTCAATGTTGATATTCCCATGCCTAAACTCTCCCACTCTTCATTTGACCGTTCATTATGCCTCTTCAAGAGGATTTGATGCGCAGTTCTTCCCAGAGACGGAAATCTGCTATTGTTCTTAATTTCGACAGTCGTATACTGTACATAGGGCCTTGATCCTTTTCACAAGAGACTCATCACTCTATTTTCTTTCTAAACTAATGTAACGTACGATTTTCTGGACCCTATTACGGCGGTGTGAAACACTCAACCACTGAGTCCGTCCTGACGCATCACATTTGCGGTGTCTTTTCTGACGGTTTGTGGTGGCAGTCTTTTCTCGCCCTGAAAAAAAAAAAATCCTTCCCTGCCTGGCAATATCTCAATTTTTTTCTAAGGCCTTTCGTTTGGCCTCTGGGAACTACTGCTACTTTTCTCAAGGCTGTCCATCGACAGTTTTGTGTCCAAATCAACATCAGGTTTACGTTAGACTTCATACTGGACGAAGGCGTTCTGCAAGCAAATGAATTTAGAAGTATTTTTTTCCGAACAGTCAGTCATGGGTTTAAAATTTCCATTTCCTACGATGATCAATATTATTTTGGTATCAAATGAGTCCATCTTGACTTTCCACTGCAAGACATAAACACATTCTTCACACTTCCTTTTCTCTAGCATCATCACATCTCCGCCACATGATATTACAACCCCCATGCAGGTTTAGAGCTTGTATGTAATAATAAAAGTTATTTTGCCAAATAGAGTAAACACTTTTTAGCATGATGTGTAAAAATACACGTCCAGTTCAGGACTGAATAAGTCACTCGTGGCGAAACGTTTCCTTTAATAAATGTTCTGACCTGTACATAAGTGACTTATTCCTCGTCTTGTCTGTACCACCAGACCAGCTCTCACTTGTCCTCAGGTTATCATTGCATATCTTTTTGCCATTTATATTTCATTGTACAGTAGCGTAATGATGTTAGAATAGCGCATGTGTTACATACAATGAAACTGATATCATCATACAAGGAGAACCTAAGTCAGTCAGGCAGTCAGGGATACAAGGAGAACCTAAGTCAGTCAGGGATACCAGGAGAACCTAAGTCAGTCAGGGATACAAGGAAAACATAAGTCAGTCAGGGATGCAAGGAGAACCTAAGTCAGTCAGGGATACAAGGAGAACCTAAGTCAGTCAGGGATGCAAGGAGAACCTAAGTCAGTCAGGGATACAAGGAGAACATAAGTCAGTCAGGGATACAAGGAGAACCTAAGTCAGTCAGGGATACAAGGAGAACCTAAGTCAGTCAGGGATGCAAGGAGAACCTAAGTCAGTCAGGGATACAAG
The DNA here is from genome assembly GCA_009830355.1 of Cherax destructor. Lineage (NCBI taxonomy): Eukaryota > Metazoa > Arthropoda > Malacostraca > Decapoda > Parastacidae > Cherax > Cherax destructor. The sequence goes on from WNWK01036827.1 coordinate 8,823, forward strand.
GAGAACCTAAGTCAGTCAGGGATGCAAGGAGAACCTAAGTCAGTCAGGGATACAAGGAAAACATAAGTCAGTCAGGGATACAAGGAGAACCTAAGTCAGTCAGGGATACAAGGAGAACATAAGTCAGTCAGGGATACAAGGAGAACCTAAGTCAGTCAGGGATACAAGGAGAACCTAAGTCAGTCAGGGATACAAGGAGAACCTAAGTCAGTCAGGGATACAAGGAGAACCTGAGCAGATGCAAGAGAACTCAGTCAGGGGATACAAGGAAACATAAGTCAGTCAGGGATACAAGGAGAACCTAAGTCAGTCAGGGATACAAGGAGAACCTAAGTCAGTCAGGGATACAAGGAGAACCTAAGTCAGTCAGGGATACAAGGAGAACCTAAGTCAGTCAGGGATACAAGGAGAACCTAAGTCAGTCAGGGATACAAGAACCTAGTCGTCAGGGATACAGGAGAACCTAAGTCAGTCAGGGATACAAGGAGAACCTAAGTCAGTCAGGGATACAAGGAGAACCTAAGTCAGTCAGGGATACAAGAATAACCTAAGTCAGTCAGGGAAGTTACTTGCATCTCTGTCCGTATGAATGGAAGACCCAGCATGGAGTATGGCGCATCATATAGACCATCATATACACCGTTATATAGACCGGCGTATGGCCCATCATATAGACCATCATATATGCCATCATATAGACCATCATACAGATCATCATATAGACCATCATATTTGCCATCATATTGACCATCATATAGATCATCATATAGACCATCAAATATGCCATCATATAGACAATCATATATGCCATCATATAGACCATCATATAGATCATCATATAGACCATCATATAAACATCATATAGACCATCATATAGACTATCCTATATACCATCATATAGACCATCATACAGACCATCATATTGCGAATCATACAGACCATCATATTGACCATCATATAGATCATCATATAGACCATCATACAGCCCATTATATAGACCATCATATAGACCGTTATATAGACCCTCATATGGCAAATCATATAGACCATCATATATGGCATCATATAGACCATCATATAGATCATCATATAGACCATCATATAGACCATCATATAAACCATTATATATGCAATCATATAGACAATCATATAGACCATCATATATGCAATCATATAGACAATCATATAGACCATCATATATGCAATCATATAGACCATCATATATGCAATCATATATACCATCATATAGACAGTCATATAGACCATCGAATAGACCATCATATAGACCATCATAAAGACCATCATATAGACCATCATACAGCCCATCATATAGACCATCATATAGACCATCGTATAGACCATCATATAGACTATCGTATAGACTATCATATAGACCATCATATAGACCATCATACAGACCATCATATTGCGAATCATACAGACCATCATATTGACCATCATATAGACCATCGTATAAACTATCATATAGAATATCATATAGACCATCATACAGCCCATTATATAGACCATCATATAGACCGTCATATTGAGCCTCATATGACCCATCATATAGACCATCATACATGCCATCATATAGACCATCATATAGATCATCATAAAGACCGTCATATAGACCATCATATAGACCATCAAATAGACCATCATATAGACCATCATACAAACCATCATATAGCCCATCATACAGACCATTATATTGACCATCATATACCATCGTATAGACACTCATATAGCCCATCATATAGACCATCATAACGACCATCATATATGCAATCATATAGACTATCATATATGCAGTCATATAGACCATCATATATGCAGTCATATAGACCATCATATATGCAGTCATATAGACCATCATATAGACCATCATATAGACCATCATATATGCAGTCATATAGACCATCATATAGACCATCATATATGCAGTCATATAAACCATCATATAGACCATCATATATGCAGTCATATAGACCATCATATAGACCATCATATATGCAATCAAATAGACCATCATATAGCCCATCATACAGACCATATTGACCATCATATGGACCATCGTATAGACAATCATATAGACCATATAGACCATCATATAGCCCATCTTATAGACCATCATATAGAACATCATATATGCAGTCATATAGACCATCATATAAGCAATCAGATAGGGCATCATATAGACCATCATATAGACCATCATACAGCCCATCATATAGACCATCATACAGCCCATCATATAGACCATCATACAGCCCATCATATAGACCATCATATAAGCAATCAGATAGGGCATCAGATAGACCATCATACGGAGGTACAACGCAGCTACTCAGGATCGACAATTTCTGAGACAGTAGGCTAAGGACCCCCGCGGCCCAGTCTGTGACCAGGCAAAGATGACCAGGCAAAGATGACCAGGCAAAGATGACCAGGCAAAGATGACCAGGCAAAGATGACCAGGCAAAGATGACCAGGCAAAGATGACCAGGCAAAGATGACCAGGCAAAGATGAGGTAAAGATGACCAGGCAAAGATGAGGTAAAGATGACCAGGCAAACATGAGGTAAAGATGACCAGGCAAACATGAGGCAAAGATTACCAGGCAAAGATGAGGTAAATATACGCAGAGAGAGATACAAAGAGAGATGAATATTTCTAGAAAAATTTGCCTCTATCACACACTTTCCTGCCTTCCTCCACCACCAGCACTTCCCTGCCTTCCTCCACCACCAGCACTTCCCTGCCTTCCTCCACCACCAGCACTTCTCTGCCTTCCTCCACCACCAGCACTTCTCAGCCTTCCTCCACCACCAGCACTTCCATGCGTTCCTTCACCACCAGCACTTCCATGCGTTCCTTCACCACCAGCACTTCCCTGCCTTCCTTCACCACCAGCACTCCCATGCCTTCCTTCACCACCAGCACTCCCATGCCTTCCTTCACCACTAGCACTAACATGCCTTCCTTCACCACCAGCACATCCCTGCCTTCCTTCACCACTTGTACTTCCCTGCCTTCCTTCACCACCAGCACATCCCTGCCTTCCTTCACCATCAGCACTTCTCTGTCTTCCTTCACCACTTGTACTTCCCTGCCTTCCTTCACCACCAGCACTTCCCTGCCTTCCTTCACCACCAGCACTTCCCTGCCTTCCTTCACCACCAGCACTCCCATGCCTTCCTTCACCACCAGCACTAACATGCCTTCCTTCACCACTAGCACTAACATGCCTTCCTTCACCACCAGCACATCCCTGCCTTCCTTCACCACTTGTACTTCCCTGCCTTCCTTCACCACTTGTACTTCCCTGCCTTCCTTCACCACCAGCACATCCCTGCCTTCCTTCACCACTTGTACTTCCCTGCCTTCCTTCACCACCAGCACATCCTTGCCTTCCTTCACCACTTGTACTTCCCTGCCTTCCTTCACCACTTGTACTTCCTGCCTTCCTTCACCACTGACTTCCTGCCTTCTTCACTTCACGTACTTCTCTGCCTTCCTTCACCACTCAGACTTCTCTGCCTTCCTTCACCACTGTACTTCCTGCCTTCCTACCACTACCTTTCCTGCCTTCCTTCACACTGTATTCCCTGCCTTCCTTCACCACCAGCACATCCCTGCCTTCCTTCACCACTTGTACTTCCCTGCCTTCCTTCACCATCAGCACTTCTCTGTCTTCCTTCACCACTTGTACTTCCCTGCCTTCCTTCACCACCAGCACTTCTCTGTCTTCCTTCACCACTTGTACTTCCCTGTCTTCATTCACCACTTGTACTTCCCTTTCCTTCCATCACATTCTGTCTCCTCACCATGTACTTCCCTGTTTTCCTTCACCACTTGTACTTCCCTGCCTTCCTTCACCACTAGCACTTACCTGCCTTCCTACACCAACACCATTTCCCTGCCTTCCTCAACCACTAGCACTTCCCTGCCTTCCTCTACCACTACCACTTCCCTTCCTTCCTCCACCACCAGCGCTTCCCTGCCTTCCTCCACCACCAGCACTTTCCTGCCTTCCTTCACGACCACCACTCTCCTGCCTTCCTCCACCACCAGCGCTTCTCTGCCTTCCTCCACCACCAGCAATTCCCTGCCTTCCTTCACCACAACCACTTCCCTGCCTTCCTTCACCACCAGCACTTTTCCTGCCTTCCTCCACTACTGGCACTTACATGCCTTCTTCCACCAACACCATTTCCCTTCCTTCTTAAACCATTAGCACTTGCCTGCCTTCCTCTACCACCACCACTTCCCTGCCTTCCTTCACCACAAGCAATTCCCTGACTTCCTTCACCACCAGCGCTTCCCTGCCTTCCTACACCACCACCACTTCCCTGCCTTCCTCCACCACAAGCGCTTGCCTGCCTTCCTCCACTACTAGCACTTACCTGCCTTCCTCCACCAACACCATTTCCCTGCCTTCCTCCAACACCAGCACTTCCCTGCCTTCCGTCGTCACTACAACTTCCCTGCCTTCCTTCACCACCAGCGCTTCCCTGCCTTCCTCAACCACTAGCACTTCCCTGCCTTCCTCCACCACCACCACTTCCCTGCCTTCCTCCACCACCACCACTTTCCTGCCTTCCTTCACCACCACCACTTCCTGCTTCCTTCACTACCACCCACTCCTGCCTTCTCACTACTCACACTTTCCTCCTTCCTACTCACCACTACTTCCTTCCTTCCTTCACCACCAGCGCTTCCCTGCCTTCCTGCACCACCAGCACTTTCCTGCCTTCCTTCACCAGCACCACTTCCCTGCCTTCCTCCAAAACTAGCTCTTCCCTGCCTTCCTCCCCCACTAGCACTTCCTTGCCTTCCTCCACCACCACCACTTCCCTGCATTCCTTTACCACCACCACTTCCCTGCCTTCCTCCACCACTAGCTCTTCCCTGCCTTCCTCCCCCACTAGCACTTCCTTGCCTTCCTCCACCACTATAACGTCCCTGGCTTCTTCCAACACCACCACTTCTCTGCCTTCCTCCACCACTTGCACGTCCTTGCCTTCCTCCACCACTGTAACTTCCATGCTGCCTTCCTCCACCACCACCACTTCTCTGTCTTCCTCCACCACCACCACTTCCCTGCCTTCCTTCTCCACCACCACTTCCCTGCCTTCCTCCACCACTAGCTCTTTCATGCCTTCCATCGCCGCCACCACTTCCCTGCCTTCCTCCACCACTAGCACTTCTCTGCCTTTCTCCATCATTAGCATTTCCTGTCTTCCTCCACCACTAGCACTTCCCTGCCTTCCTCCACCATTAGCATTTCCTGCCTTCCTCCACCACTAGCAGTTCCCTGTCTTCCTCCACTACCACCACTTCCCTTTCTTCATCCACCACTAGCACTTCCCTGCCTTCCTCCATTACTAGCACTTCCCTGTTTTCCTCCACCACCACCACTTCCCTGCCTTCATCCACCACTAGCACTTCCCTGCCTTCCTCCACTAATAGCACTTCCTTGCCTTCCTCCATCACTAGCAGTTCACTGCCTTCCTCCAACACTAGTACTTCCCTGCTTTCCTCTACTACTAGCACTTTTCTGCCTTCCTCCACCACTGGCTCTTCCTTGCCTTCCTCCATCTCTAGCAGTTCACTGCCTTCCTCCAACACTAGCACTTTCCTGCCTTCCTCCACCACTGGATCTTCCTTGCCTTCCTCCATCTCTAACAGTTCCCTGCCTTCCTCCAACACTAGCACTTCCCTGCCTTCCTCAACCACTAGCTGTTCCCTGCCTTCCTCCACCACTAGCACTTCCCTGCCTTCCTCCACCACTAGTACTTCCCTGCCTTCCTCCACTACTAGCACTTTCCTGCCTTCCTCCACCAATAGCTCTTCCTTGCCTTCCTCCACCACTAGCTCTTCCTTGCCTACCTCCATCACTAGCAGTTCACTGCCTTCCTCCAACACTAGCACTTCCCTGCCTTCCTCCACCACTAGCACTTCCCTGCCTTTCTCCTCCACTAGCTCTTCCTTGCCGTCCTCCACTACTAGCAGTTACCTACCTTCCTGCACCACTAGCACTTCCCTGTCTTCCTCCACCACTAGCACTTCCTTGCCTTCCTCCACCACTAGCACTTCCTTGCCTTCCTCCACCACTAGTACTTCCCTGCCTTCCTTCATCAGCAACACTTAATTGTCTACCCTTTGTCCCCACCACTTAACTGTCTACCCTTTGTCACCACCACAATCACTTCAGTGCTTGTTTTGCTTAAACAACATGAAGAGTCATTTCTTCACTTGTTTGTTTCTTTTGAAAGTGAACTCAGTAAGCGTCTTGTTAGTCACTTGATCCAGTGTACCTTTGCCAGTAACACCCAGTGACACAATGTATTAAGACGACTGGTCTTACAAGTATGATGAAGAATTTTACCAAACATTACTGAGTATAGTGAATTATGAAAGTGTGCGCCTCGATCTAGGCTAGTCGGAGGAGCGTAATGTTATGGCTCAGAAATCTGTCCCAAGACATTCATTGCTAGCATGTTTCATTGTTCCCTGGGAGGACATTATGAAACTAAATGACGTCAACTACTCCATGTGGATTCCAGGATAGAGGAAGTCGAGTACACTCGCCTCACAGCACAATAACTGTCGTGGCCCAAGACTGTTCAACTGCCTCCCAGCATACATAAGAGGATTACCAATAGACCCCTGGATGTCTTTAAAATTCGCCAGACAGGCACCTAAAGTCAGCTCCTGACCAGCCTGGCTGTGGTTCGTCCGTCGGTTTACGTGCGGCCAGCAGTAACAGCCTGATTGATAAGGACTTGATTCCACCACGAGGCCTGGCCATGTATTGGGCTGCGGAAGCGTTGATCCTCGGAACACCCTCCAGGTAACTCCAGGTATCAGTCAGCTGGAGATTTATAACAGCTGATAAATTAGACACATAAGCAACAGTTGGGTGTTACCTACTTCCACATGTGGATTTGTTCACTGTGACGCCACCTACTACTGCTTCACCTCACCTGTCACCAATATATAAGCCACTTATTGCGCTTATGTTGTATCTTTTCACTAATGATAGACTGATTAAGTCGACTCCAGACTGAGGGACTGATTACCTCAAAACTCCTTCTGGTGGCCTGGTGGCAAAAGCTCTCCCTTCACACGTTAAGGGTCCGGGTTTGATTCCCGGCGAAGGGGTGGAAACATCGGACGTGTTTCCTTAAAGCGGTTGTCTATGTTCACTCATCAGTAAAATGGATACCTGGGTGTTAGTCGACTGGTGTGGGTCGCATCCTGGGACAAAACTGACCTAATTTGCCCGAAATGCTCAGCATAACAAGCGGCTTTCTTTATAGTATTGATGTCAGTATAGTTATTGATGTCAGCTAGGACTGTATACCTTGTACATGTACTTGTAGTAAATAAAGATATTATTATATTATTATATGACTGATGAAGCCACTGTGTGGCGAAACGTTTCCTCAATAAAGATACCCAAGTGTTGCACATGTGTCTAATTTATCAACTTGTCGGTTCTCTGAACCATTCATCTACATTACTACAGTGGTTTGTCTCTTCATCAGTAACTCTACAGTGTCTGTCTAGTCTTCAGTAACTCTACAGTGGTCTATCTCTTCCTCAGTAACTCTACAGTGATTTGTCTCTTCCTCAGTAACTCTACAGTGGTCTGTCTCTTCCTCAGTAACTCTACAGTGATTTGTCTCTTCCTCAGTAACTCTACAGTAGTCTGTCTTTTCCTCAGTAAGTCTACAGTGATGTGTCTCTTCCTCAGTAACTCTACAGTGGTCTGTCTCTTCCGCAGTAAGTCTACAGTGGTCTATCTCTTCCTCAGTAACTCTACAGTGGTCTGTCTCTTCCTCAGTAACTCTACAGTGGTCTGTCTCTTCCTCAGTAAGTCTACAGTGATGTGTCTCTTCCTCAGTAACTCTACAGTGGTCTGTCTCTTCCGCAGTAACTCTACAGTGGTCTATCTCTTCCTCAGTAACTCTACAGTGGTCTGTCTCTTCCTCAGTAACTCTACAGTGGTCTGTCTCTTCCTCAGTAACTCTACAGTGGTCTGTCTCTTCCTCAGTAACTCTACAGTGGTCTGTCTCTTCCTCAGTAACTCTACAGTGGTCTGTCTCTTCCTCAGTAACTCTACAGTGGTCTGTCTCTTCCTCAGTAACTCTACAGTGGTCTGTCTCTTCCTCAGTAACTCTACAGTGGTCTGTCTCTTTCTCAGTAACTCTACAGTGGTCTGTCTCTTCCTCAGTAACTCTACAGTGGTCTGTCTCTTCTCAGTAACTCTACAGTGGTCTGTCTCTTCCTCAGTAACTCTACAGTGGTCTGTCTCTTCCTCAGTAACTCTACAGTGGTCTGTCTCTTTCTCAGTAACTCTACAGTGGTCTGTCTCTTCCTCAGTAAATCTACAGTGGTCTGTCTCTTCCTCAGTAACTCTACAGTGGTCTGTCTCTTTCTCAGTAACTCTACAGTGGTCTGTCTCTTCCTCAGTAAATCTACAGTGGTCTGTCTCTTCCTCAGTAACTCTACAGTGGTCTGTCTCTTCCTCAGTAACTCTACAGTGGTCTGTCTCTTCCTCAGTAACTCTACAGTGGTCTGTCTCTTCCTCAGTAACTCTACAGTGGTCTGTCTCTTCTCAGTAACTCTACAGTGGTCTGTCTCTTCGTCAGTAACTCTACAGTGGTCTGTCTCTTCCTCAGTAACTCTACAGTGGTCTGTCTCTTCCTCAGTAACTCTACAGTGGTCTGTCTCTTCCTCAGTAACTCTACAGTGGTCTGTCTCTTCCTCAGTAACTCTACAGTGGTCTGTCTCTTTCTCAGTAACTCTACAGTGGTCTGTCTCTTCCTCAGTAACTCTACAGTGGTCTGTCTCTTTCTCAGTAACTCTACAGTGGTCTGTCTCTTCCTCAGTAACTCTACAGTGGTCTGTCTCTTTCTCAGTAACTCTACAGTGGTCTGTCTCTTTCTCAGTAACTCTACAGTGGTCTGTCTCTTTCTCAGTAACTCTACAGTGATGTGTCTCTTCCTCAGTAACTCTACAGTGGTCTGTCTCTTCCTCAGTAACCCTACAGTGGTCTGTCTCTTCCTCAGTAACTCTACAGTGGTCTGTCTCTCTCTCAGTAACTCTACAGTGGTCTGTCTCTTCCTCAGTAACTCTACAGTGGTCTGTCTCTTCCTCAGTAACTCTACAGTGGTCTGTCTCTTCCTCAGTAACTCTACAGTGGTCTGTCTCTTCCTCAGTAACTCTACAGTGGTCTGTCTCTTCCTCAATAACTCTACAGTGGTCTGTCTCTTCCTCAGTAACTCTACAGTGGTCTGTCTCTTTCTCAGTAACCCTACAGTGGTCTGTCTCTTCCTCAGTAACTCTACAGTGGTCTGTCTCTTCCTCAGTAACTCTACAGTGGTCTGTCTCTTCCTCAGTAACTCTACAGTGGTCTGTCTCTTCCTCAATAACTCTACAGTGGTCTGTCTCTTCCTCAGTAACCCTACAGTGGTCTGTCTCTTCCTCAGTAACTCTACAGTGGTCTGTCTCTTCCTCAATAACTCTACAGTGGTCTGTCTCTTCCTCAGTAACTCTACAGTGGTCTGTCTCTTCTCAGTAACTCTACAGTGGTCTGTCTCTTCCTCAGTAACTCTACAGTGGTCTGTCTCTTCTCAGTAACTCTACAGTGGTCTGCTCTCTCTCCTCAATCCTTCTCTACATGTCTTCTCTTCTCGTCTCTACATGCTCTTCTCTACTTCAACTCCAGTAATTAAGTGGTCTGTTTTTCTAAAGTAACTCTACAGTGGTCTGTCTCTCTTCTCTAATCTACATGGTCTATCTTCTCTATACTCTACAGTTTCTCTTTCTCAGTAACTCTACAGTGGTCTGTCTCTTTCTAACTCTACAGTGTTGCTCTCTGTCTCAGTAACTCTCAGTGGCTTCTACTTCTCATAATCACAGTAGAGTCTGTGCTTTCTAATTCTAAAGTAATCTACAAGTTACTGTTCTGCTTCTCGTAACTCTACAGTGTGTCTTCCTCATAACCTACATGGTCTGTCTCTTCCTCAGTAACTCTACAGTAGTGCTGCTTAAACTCAGTAACCTA
>WNWK01036828.1:0-18903 GCA_009830355.1 Cherax destructor
CCCATCCCTGGCATACATGTCATTTCTGCCATAGAAGAGGTCCCAGTTGTCAATGAATGTTACTGAATTTTCCTTACAGTATTTGTCCAGCCAGCAATTGACACCAATTGCCCTGGACACCATTCATTCAACTCCTCTCCTTGGCAAAATACCACATATGACAGGGTTCCCACCCTTCTTCCTAATTATGTCTATTGCTGACCTAAACCTGCTAGTCAGGTCCTCACTCCTACGTCTGCCAACATCGTTGCCTCCAGCACTGAGACAGATAATAGGATTGCTCCCATTACCTCTCATGATGTCGTCCAGACGGCTAACAATATCCTCCATCCCAGCCCCAGGAAAGCAAACCCTCTGTCTCCTACTCCTATCAATCAAACAGAAAGCCCTATCCATGTACCTAACCTGACTGTCCCCAACAACAACAATGTTTTTACCTTCCTTTGTGTCTTTCGTCGTGACGCTCCCAGAAGTCGACTCACATTCATCGGGTAGCACGGAGAATGGGTTCGATGTTTCCACAACATTCTCCTGGGTCTTCGTTGTTTCTACCTCTCCACCCGTCCTCTTGAGCCTTAACTTTGTCCCATGCGTTTTAGCCACTGTCCAGGTTCCTTTCCTGGCTTGAGGATTCTCAACAGGAGGATTACTACGAATCCTCTTGTTTTCCTCAGTCAGTCGCTGTATCTCAAGCTTAGCTACCCTCAGTTCTTCCTTCAGCTGCTGGTAGAGTAGCTCAAGAGAGGACATCTTCTTCAGATTGACAGAGAGCACACAAGACACGTCTTCACTGAGTTAAGTCAGGTCCACCACTGAGTTAAGTCAGGTCCACCTGATTAAGGTGGTGAGTTATGTGTCAGGATACAACATTATCTCCTGACCCAAAATAAACTCAATTTACTGAAGGTATACCGATAAAATATGAAAAAAAAGGCACTTATGTACAGATCAGGAAATTATTAGAGGAAACGTTTCCTCCGATAAATGTCCTGATCTGTACATGTCTTTCCACACACTGACTTAGCAAAAGCCCTCGACAAATGCAACAACCACGGTGCAACAGCTCACAAAATGCGTGTAAAAGCACTAACTGGAAATAATAGTACACAGAGTAAAATCAGAGACCTCCACAGCAAAAGGCTCTGTTCCTCAAAGCAGAATACTCGCCCCACATCTCTTTCCCATTCTTATATCCAACATAGACATGGACACAAATCACCGTATCGTATCAACCTTTTGCTGATAATACTACAATCTGCATGAGACTGACGTCCATCGAGGACACCTGATATAAAACAAGTCTTCCAGTGTGCCTATGACAACAATATAATGTTGAACGAGGACAAATTTCAGTTACTTCGCAAGGAAAAAATGAGGAATTAAAGACATGACATCGGTGTTGGGTAGCAAGGCATGACGTGGTGGGGTAGCTAGACTTGACCTTGGAGTATGGTAGCTAGAGATGGCGCAAGTGTTGGGGAATCGGCCATGACAGTTTAGCGCCAGTCTGTCAGTAGGATGGCGCCATGGTTTATATAGACGGGTGAATGTGATGTAAGTTGGCAGTGTTGTGGCGGTCGTGGCATTGTGACTGGTATCTTGGAGCCTGTGGCCACGACTCACCAGTGATTCTCGGCATTTTAACAACAGGTTAGTACGTTGGTTAACTGCAACATTTACTTTAATAGTCTTATTGACTACAAGTGGGTCATTAACGATGCATTTCACATGTACGAAGTAAAAAAAACATGTTTACTAGTCACATTCCACAGCAACTGTAGAATGTGACCTTTGAACGATTTTACTTTCTCCTTATTAGACAATTTAAAATGGTTAGCTCATCTGCTAACAAAATACACAAAATATTAACTCCGCGATTCGAGACAGAATTTTGTGAATCGTCACCAGCTACAGCCGATCTCCAGTGACAATGCAACTGAGAATTTACCACAATAAATTCTTCACGATATTTTTGAAACTGTTTATTGTTTAATGGAGAGAGAATCTGAGGACCCATCACAGTCATGTCTGTAAGGAGGCGCAGAATACACTACGTGAGACGAGCGAAGGTGCTTGGTAAATGATGATACACAGTGAAGGTACAGCTCATACGATCGTTGTTGTTTGGTAAACAAAGAATGTAATTTCAGGGAGAACCATCTGGTTTTTGTAGTTTCATCAAGTCGAATTATTTTTCTGAGACATTTTACTTTACTGGTCATGTTTATGCGGAGACATCGATGTAAACTGGAAGGAAGCTCTCATCTTCCTTCCTGGTTTACCACAGAGGATCATCACATAGTGGTTCTGCAGTGAGCTATTTTAAATCAATTAGCTTGACTGGGAATTTGGGTAAATTAAAGTTTGTACATACTTCAGTGAACCACTTGTTACCTAAACAAACAAGTAAGCTTTTTTGTTAATTTTTAATCCAGAAAGACCACGGGATTTTTGCCTAGTATGGGCCTATTGGCCCATACAAGGCAGGTTCTTCTCAAACCCAAACCCACTAACAAAAATATTTGCCCAACTCATTTTCATTGCTACCCAAGGAATAACCCTGTTAACTCATGTGCAAGTCCCACTCAACCCAAGGTTTTAACTTCAATAATAACAATAATTACTGTTATTCCTAAAAGTACATCATACAACTGATACAGACCTAGCAGACATCGTCCACATACTATATAAAAAGCTCCTGGTTATGCAAAGCATTTCTGGCAACTTGGATTAATCTCGTCTCCCAAGATGCGACTCATAACAGTCGGCTAACACCCAGGTACCTACTTACTACTGGGTGAACAAGGGCAGCAGGTGTAAGGAAACATGCCCAACATTTCACCCGTGCCAGGGATCGATCTCGGACCCCTGAGTGTGTGAGAGATGAGGACGCTACCAAGCAAACAAGCGATCTGAAGTGGTGTTAATGTGTGTATATAGTGTATATATACATTCTGTTCGATTCCCAGCGCGGGTAGAAACAGTGGGCGTGTTTCTTTACACCGGTTGTCTATGTTCACCCATCAGTAAAATGGGTACCTGGATGTTAGTCAACTGGTGTGGGTCGCATCCTGGGACAAGGACCTAATTTGCATAATAAGGAGCTTTCTATATAGTAGTATGTCATTGATGTCAGCTAGGCCTGTATACCATGTACATGTACTTGTAGTAAATAAAGATATAATTATTATTAAGCACCAGGGCAGAATTACATCCCATTGCATCAGATATGCACACGTCCTTGACACGGTCGATCTTCGTCTTAACTCACTTTGCACAGACTTTAATGTTGCGCATAATCCAATTTAGACAGCGTGCAATGCGGATACCAACGCTCTAATGCATAGCCTCTCAAACCTCAGAAGTGAAACCATTTTTTGTTGCTGTTAAAAAAAAAATTGAAATCATATACATGAAGAAAAAAAAGCATGATTCACCCTTACATTATCAAGGAAGCTAACACTTTATAATGTATATATTCGTAAAATACCTTTTGTCATCTATATAATTCGTTATAAGTTGTTTTTTTTAGAAAAAAAAATTAAGCGGCACGTGTGTAGCTTAAGAAAAAATGCTTCTGTGAGGAGCTCACTTACAGTACATAAAAACATAAGAAGGAACACTGCAGGAGGCCTACTGGACAAAGTAATAATCTAATGTTGGTAGAATTACCGACAATATGTTAGGTAAAAGGACACAAGTACAACTAATGTGACATTTTATTGTGGCAACGTTTCGCTCTCCAGGAGCATTTTCAAGCCGTTACAAACAATATTTGGACACAGGGGTATATATATACGTCCGCTTTGGAATAAGTCCAATTTGGTATACGTCCTGTTTGGACGCGAAAATTTTTGCTTGGTATACGACCTTTGTTTGGAATACGCCTCGCGTGCTAGAACTTGTATGGGTCAAAATGAGTCACGACACCTCGCGCTACCCTTGTTTACCTCTTCTCTTGATGTGGAGGAGTTAGTGGAGGGGCACAGGGAAGAGCTGACCACTGAGGAGCTGCAGGAACTTGAGAAGGAGGAGCACAAGACTAAGATGGATGCACTCTCTTCAGGCTCGGAAGAGGAGATAGAGGAAGCCCCTACTTCAAAAATCAAGGAAATCTTTGCCAAATGGATGGACGTCAAAAACATTGCAGAGAAGTACCACCCCAACAAATCCCAAACAAGCCGTAATAGCATTGTCTGGAATGACCAGACAATGTCACATTTCCGAAACATCCTGAGGAGAAGGCAGAAACAAAGTTCTTTGGACAGATTTTTAGTAAAAGTTAAACCTGGTGAGCTTCAACCAGGTTTAAATAGGGAAAAGAGACAGAAAAGAGAAGGGGACTCTCTTTCCAAACAATAACATTTCCTCCTCCTCTCTTCTCAGCACTATCCTAGTAGGCACTCGACTCTTTTTAACAAAGTAATTTATTTCATCTAATTCTTTTGTATTTATGTTTGTATTTTAGTATTAAGCAGTGTTTAAATTATTTTATACAACCCCATCAATGTATAATATGTCAATAACAATAGGATTTTTTTTTCATGGGAACGGATTAATCGTTTTCCCTATATTTCTTATGGGAAAATTCGTTTGGTATACGTCCTGTTTGGTATAAGTCCAAGGTCCTGGAATGGATTAAGGACGTATACCGAGGTACCACTGTATAATCGTTGTAGATAATAGTAGTACTTGTGGTGGTGGTAGTAGTAGTAGTAGTTGTTTTAGAACTTGTGGTAGTAGTAATTGTAGAACTCGTGGTAGTAGTAGTAGTAGTAGTTAGTAGTAGTGGTATCAGCTATGTGATGGCGGGGTTTATTGCTTTCAAGAGAATTCTTGCCAACACTTCAGAGATGATGAAGCTTTATTCTGTTTAATTGTGTTAGAAATAGCGAAACTGGGTTCTTCAATCACTAGGCAGGCGTCGTTGAAATTCGACCCACACATAGCCTAGTGCCGCTAGTCTCACATGGCTTATATTCTTAAAAGATGAAATTTTGTAACGAGAACCTCGGTACCACAGAATAGCTTACTACCTCACTCTTACCTGGAGTTTACCTGGAGAGGGTTTCGGGGGTCAACGCCCCCGCGGCTCGGTCTGAGACCAGGCCTCGTGGTGTATCAAGGTCTGATCAAGCAGGCTGTTACTGCTGGCCGCACGCAAACTGACGTACGAACCACAGCCCGATTGGTCAGGTACTGACTTTAGGTGCCTGTCCAGTGCCTTCTTGAAGACAGCCAGGGGTCTATTGGTAATTCCCCTTATGTATGCTGGGAGGCAGTTGAACAGTCTTGGGCCCCTGACACTTATTGTGTTGTCTCTCAGTGTACTCGTGGCAAACCTGCTTTTCATTGGTGGAATGTTGCATTTCCTGCCGCGTCTTGCTTTCATAGGGAGCGATTTTCGTGTGCAAGTTTGGTACTAATCCCGCTAGGATTTTCCAAGTGTATATTATCATGTATCTTTCACGCCTGCGCTCCAGGGAATACAGATCAAGGGCTTTCAACCGTTCCCATTAACTTAGGTGCCTTATCATACTTATGTGTGCCGTGAAAGTTCTTTGTACACTCTCCAGGTCTGCAATTTCCCCTGCCTTGAAGGGGGCAGTTAGTGTACATCAGTATTCCAGCCTAGAGAGAACAAGCAATTTGAAGAAAATCATCATTGTCTTGGCGTCCCTAGTTTTGAAGGTTCTCATTATCCATCCAATCATTTTCCTAGCAGATGCGGTAGATACATTGTTGTGGTCTTTGAAAGCGAGATCCTCTGACATTATCACTCCCAGGTCCTTCACTTTACTTTTTCGCTCTATTGTATGGTTAGAATTTGTCGTATACCCTGATACAGTTTTAATTTCCTCAAGTTTCCATATCTGAGTAGTTGAAATTTCTCGTCATTCAACTTCATATTGTTTTGAGTGGCCCATTTGAAGATTTGGTTCATGTCCGCTTGAAGTCTTGCGGTGTCTTCTATGGAGGTCACTGTCATGACAATCCGGGTGTCATCCGCAAAGGAAGACACGGAGCTATGGCCTACATCTCTGTCTATGTCAGATATGAGGATAAGGAAAAGAATGGGAGAGAGTACTGTGCCTTGTGGAACAGAGCTTTTCACAGTAGCCGCCTCAGACTTTACTGTTTATTATTACTCTTTGTGTTCTATGTGCCAGGAAGTTATAGATACATCTTCCAACTTTTCCTGTTATTCCTTTATCACGCATTTTGTGCGCTATTACACCATGGTCACACTTGTCGAAAGCTCTTGCCATTACATATACACGTTCATATTTATATCTGTATTAGGACTGAAGAAGCCACTCGGGGCGAAACGTTTCCTCTAATAAATGTCCTGAACTGTACATACAATGTCTCTTTTCCACATCTTGACGGTACCACCAGACCATTTTTCAACAACGATAATAATATGCAGTGGTAGTCATGAGTCATGATAAGAATAAGAATATGTAAGACATTTTTTTATTTAATACAAGTGTTAAAATACATTAATATAGTATATATAGGGAGGTACCACCTCTGGAACTGTCTTGGGGACCCTCATCCTCAGAGAAAAGAATAAACTTGCTTCAGGGAAAACTTAAGGTTCTCCCTGAAGCTGTTTGAAAATTTTCTCCTACCGTGCGGCCAGCAGTAACAGCCTGGTTGATCAGACCCTGATCCACCATGAGGCCTGGTCTCAGACCGAGAAGCGGGGGCGTTGACCTCCGAAACCCTCTCCAGGTAAACTCCAGGTAAATACCATCCCCTATATTTTATATATACTTTATTTAAAGACAAAATACATTGGCAAAAATGCAATAGGGAGTAAAATAACATAGATAATAACTCAGAGCTACAGCTCGAATACTTCGTCCAGCTCCCCGGCAGTGGGCCGCGTGCCCAGAATGCTGCAGGCATTGACCCTCTGGATCGCAACACTGAGTTTCTGAAAGAGGAAGCTGGCCGCCCTGTGGTCCTTGGTTTCTATGATGAGTTTTTCACCCAGCTCTTTGAGGAACTTTAGAGCACACTTGCCCCATGCTCCAAGGGTCTCCGACCCTATTGGGATGAAGTTATAGCAAGGGGGAAGGCCTTCATATTTGCGGGTCTTCTGGGTCTCCCTGTGGCTGGCAGCTCCACCCCCCTTCAGCTAAGGAGTATGGGAAGTAGGTGTCTGCCAATGTGGCGGCACAGGTGTAGTCCCAAGCAATCTGCTTTCCATCCTTCCAGGGTAGCCTTTTCACTTGGAGTTCCCGTTGGACTGGGCAACGGGCTGTGGCGAGGCTTCTCTTTATGATGTCGTTGACCTCCTCATGTCTGGCATACTTCCCTTCTGATGTGTGACCATGAAGTCCGAATTGATCAGCCGTCGCCCTGCCGCAAATACACCTATGTTCGGTGAGGATGTGGGTGGCTAGGCGAAGAACAACACCAATCCGAATGGCCTGTGGGTCGAGTCGAGTGCCGATTGAGGAATTGGGAACAGCTTGTTGTGATAGAAACATAGGCCTTATCTCTAGGCTTTATTGAACACAGAATACGTAGTACATGCCTGCGTCATATTCGTAGAGTGTTGGGTTGTCAAAAGAGGGTGCGCACCTCAGGAAGTGAGTGAGTCTTGGCATTTGTCCTTGAGGACCGTGTCGATGGCCTGGTGACCCTATAGTATATATATATATATATATATATATATATATATATATATATATATATATATATATATATATATATATATATATATATATATATATATATATATATATATATATATATATATATATATATATATATATATATATATATATATATATATATATATCTTGTGGGAATTTATTAAGTTCGAGAAACCCCACAGGGCCATTGTAACAAGCACTAGAGGCCTTTAAAATCCACGCCTGTGGTAGTCATGAGTCAGCACATTATTATTGATATGTTTACAATAATATAATAGATTACAGGTTTTAAGTAGAATTAAGAACTTAAAATAGAATTAAAATATGTAGTTTTAGGCTTTAATATGTTTACGTTAGACAGAAATGAGTAGGGAAAATTAGATACGTAGAGACACCTAGCGGTCCTCCAGTAAACTAGAGGAGGAAGGACGCTGGTAGCCATCTTTTGGATAAGAGAGTTGAGAGCACCTCCTTAAAAGTTTCTATCTCTTGAGTTCTACATGGTTTTCCAACGTTTCCTGGCAGTTAACAACGTACTTCAGAGGCATTGCAACGAATCATAGATACGAGTCTCTGTGTCCACAATACTGGGTGGGGAAATTCAGGGATAGTTAACTTACGGTTAATAAGCCCATGACCAACGATCAGGTAATTTGTAATTGATATTTACTACAATTTACAGTCTTACTCCAGAAAGTGTTGTACCAGCCACTTGTGAGACTGAGACTATAGGAAGGAGTCTTGGGGGACGGTGTCAACTGTGCTTGCTAGAGAGCGTTTCACAAGGAGGCACATTACATTTTCATATATATGTCGTGCCGATTAGGTAAAACTTGCTATTTTGGCTTAAATAGCAACGCTCACCTTGCCATATAAGACAAGTGAAAATTTGTGTATGCAATAATTTCGCCAAAATCATTCTGAACATAACGAAAAAAATATATATCATTGTGTTTGTTTAATATTAAATTAATATTAACGTATCTAAAATATATTTAGTTGGGTTAGGCTAAATTAAATTGCGCTTGTTGTAATAAGGTTAGGTAGGTTTTCAAAGTTTCTCTTGGTACAAAATTATATATTCTTACATTAACATAAATGAAAAAATATATCTTTAAACGTATAAGACAAAATTTTAGAAAGGACTTAATTTTAGATGAGTTCTTGCTAATTGACCAGTTTTACCTAATCGGCACGACATATATATATATATATATATATATATATATATATATATATATATATATATATATTTATATATATATATTATATATATATATATGTATATATATATATATATGTATGTATGTCCATTCCTTCAAATATATCGATGACCGTGATGCTAATACATGTACCGATTATCACTTTTATGTAAAGTGTCGCCCATGGCAGTGAGCTGGTTCGTGTTGCCAGCACAATTTCTGAGGCTCACCCAAGTGGGGTCTTGATGTTGGCGAAGGGTTCTTGATCCGCTTCCCCTTGTAGGATCAAACCTGATTATCTCTCGGTCTCCAATCTGTTCCATGAATAATAATAATAATAATAATTATGTAAAAGAAAATGGTATGCTAGAGAGGGTACAGAAAGAAGTATGGCGAAGAAAAACTCCAGGCACTCCAGGCAGCCTACTGCTTTTTCAAGTACGAAATGGAGACTACGAGAGCTAATTAAAAAAATTCAAATATTAAATGTCTTTGAGACATTCAGACACGAAGAACTATATGAAGTGCTGAATGAGCCCATAACTCGAAACTGGAATGAAACTGAGAAAATGCTACGTGAACGTGTTTTTGTTTTTTTTCAAACAGTTATAGTTTAATGGAATAAACTATCTGCTAATGTTGTAAATGCAATAGAGCCGCTCAAGAAGCAACTGGACGAGCATATTGCAAGTATTAAGCTTAATTAGATATAGCGTTGCCTACTGGGAGGAATTGCCTAATAGGCCATGGTATCCCGTGGTCAGGTAGGCAACGCTCTTGCCTCACACAGTGTCCGAGGTTCAATCTCCGGCAAGGGTGAAAACACTGGGCGTGTTTCCTTACACCTACTGTCCCCATTCACCTAGCAAGCACGTAGGTACCTGGGTGTTAGTCGACAGGTGTGGGTGGCATCCTGGGAGACAAGAAATAAGAAATAAGACAGAAAGTCACTTGATGACGCACTGACTTTCTTGGGTTATCCTGGGTGGCTAACCCTCCGGGGATAAAAGTCCGAACAAAATCTTATATCTCCTTCCCAATAAGTCAGTGACCAGCAAATTATATATAGACAATGGTAAGACAGGCCAGGAGCGTGAGGTTGCCTTGGATACTCGCTATTTCACTAGACCATAAGCTAAACCTGCACGGACTGTCATACATACAACAGATGGGGGCACTCTGAAGTCAACGGATTCCTGAAGTTTGTTCAGTGGCTGCATCAGAGCGATCAGTTGGCAGCGACGCAACCAAGAAAATAATAGTAGTAGTGATAGAAGTAGAAGGGTGGAATGCCCTCAGAAGAACTGGTACACAGCTTTGTAGGTGGCAGTGGAACAACACGAGCAGACAAGACAGAATCATCACTAATTAAGTAGATGTAGTTGTACCGCATATCTTTCATCCAGTTCCATCTCTCCTGGAAATTCCAAACTATTTTTCAATATGTATGGTGTATTTTGTACATCTGTTGTTCATGCCAACAGTTGTCGGAAGGAGTGGAGGGTAGAGGGAGAGAGAGAGAATTCTGCTTTTCCTATTCTCGTTCCATAAATTTCGAAAAATAACTGAACATTACAAAAAAAATCACTCCATTTGAACTATTTTTGATGCTACTTAAGAATATGCACTTAAAAACAAAAATGACCGTTTTAGCATGATACTAGGCTGTTTTGTATCGTCTGTTTCTGCCCTGTTTGAGGTGCCTTTTACGGCACATTTATCTTACAAAAACTCTCATAACCTTCCATGAAACCTGTATATTCGGGATTTTTTTTATGTTTGTGGGGAGCAATTGATCTAACAAACAATGGGGTCATTATCATTTTCCATTTTGAGAGGAAAAGTTTTTTCGCCATTTTCGGCCGGAATTTCAGTTACTTAAAACCACACCAGGGGTACGATTTTCTATTCTGATTCAGAATATACACTTAAAAAATTAAAATACGATCATTTTAACATCATACGAGTCCCTCCTGATACACACGATTCCCACACACACGAAAACGATTAGATACACAGACACAGAGTGGACGGCGCAGGAAGAGGACGTAAAAGGACGTCTGTGTTTTCACTCTGAGCACTAAGACCCAAAGTTACATTTTTTGGGTTATCATGAGTACTAGTTTGATCAGAGCTGAGAGGAAAACTTGCTTACTGTCACTTCGAGCTCCATCCCTTCAAGGCGGTGACTAGCTTGCTAGTTCCCCCCTCTCCACCCCACCACCTCATCCAACCAAATCCTAACCCCACAGTTCCCCAACAAATACACTGGCCTAACCACGCACACACTATCCTTCTACCTTTCATGTCTTCTTCTTTTTCTGTAACTTCGCTTCTGGCGATTTAAAACAAGGCAAGGTGACTATCCAGTAGTCAGTGCGGTATTTTAAACTAGTCGATCATTTCCTTGGGCCCCGTCCCCCTCACTCCTCGAGGGTAGACTATCTTAGGGGCTGACCTTCATAAGTCAGCTGAAGTAGGAATGACAAATAGGAAAGATTTTCTTTTTACAGCATATCGTATGTGTCAGCTGTACCTTACTGGGCATGATGCCGAAAATAAGAGTGAGAATTCGTGTCACTGAACCAGGAGTCCAAGAGGGAAATACTTGATTTTATTTGCACCAATTACACTGTTGCACCAGTGGGTGTATTCCAAACTTACTCTGGTACAGTACTTCTGCTCTCCTCTGAAGAGGAGCTGCTCCAGTTGCTCAAGAATGATGTTCTTGAAAAAATAAATAATCTGGGCATCATCCAGATGCACTGCACTGCTGAAGATTTTGTTGAAGAAATTAATCATGAAAACTCCGAGTTCAAGGTTCTCAAGGCATATAAATTTGCCAAAATTTCAGGCATCCAGCAAACATTAAAATTAATCCTAAAGACACCGGAAGGAGCCAAAATCATATGTCAAAATGGTATGGAATGCTTTGGAACCAGGTGTACACCAGACCAAATCTCCATGGAAAGGTTCGTTAGTGTCACTCGATGTTTTAAGTGTTACGAGTTTGGTCATAACACAAATAAATGTAGCAGCCGAAAAACGATTTGCAGTATCTGCTCTGGTGAGCTTGTTTTCAGGGATTGCCCTAACAGAAACAACCCCAAGTGTGAATCTAAGAATAGCAACTCCATCAGTGTGGGATATGGTGGTACCTTTCTGCTTCAATGTAGCTGGGGCTGATGAAGTAATAATAGATGGCCATACCTTCTGTCAGAGCATGGGCAGCCATGCTCATATCAGTAAATGTGACTTTGAGGATGGATGAAGCAGTAGGAGTTTTTGTAATGCGCTCCACTGTAGCCCAGGAGCTCTGGTCTTCAATGGAAGTCTTGAGGTCATCATTGGGTTGTGAAATAAGAAGTTTGTCAAGTTTCCTGAGGAAGACAGTCCTCTTGGCCCTTAAAGCCGGAGAGAACGTGACTTTATAGCCTCGGCCAGTGAGACTGGTGGTGGCGGCGGTGGTGAGTAGGTTTTCAGCCTCAACATCATCGTTGCACACGACAATGAAGGCATCCTGGAGTGTCAGAATAGTGTTAAACTTGACTTGTAAACCGCCCCTAACGGCAGCTGCAAGTGCAAGTTTTGAGGAGTCGTTCACAGTTTCATTGCAAGGTGTAATCTTTACACGATCAGAGTAGCTCATCGTGAAGACCAAAGACGATGACGACGAAGGTTTAGTCCTCGAGAAGATGGACTGGTGGATTATTCACGATCAACTGAGATTCTGCAGACGCGTGTAAATGAGAACGAAATGAATGGCCCCCAAGGACTGTTATGATTACCATAGGTCTTAGTGGATAGAAGGTATGCATGATAGACAGCAGTAGAAAAGGCGACATGTCTGAGAGTGCGGATTAACATCGATGTAAAAGGGGAGAGGCAGTCAAAAAATAATGCAGACGAAATTAGGTAGAGCATAACGGGTGAGGCAACGAAGATGACACGAGACTCAAGGAATCACAAATGCTAGTGAGAGAATAAAGTTGTGAGCTAACAATTAACCCATGCTGTAGAGAGGAAACCTTAGACAACGTTTCGCTCATTCGTGGCCCATTATCAAGTCGGCAGTATTTGGATTAGTTCTGAATTGTTCCAGCCACTGTATTTTGGGTTAACTGTGAATTGTTTCAGCCACTGTATTGTGGGGTAGCTGTGAATTGTTCTACCCACTGTATTGTAGGCTAGCTATGAATTATTCCAGCCACTGTATTGTTGGTTAGTTGTGAATTATTCCAGCCACGGTATTGTGGGTTATCTGTGAATTATTTCAGCCATTGTATTGTAGGTTAGCTGTGAATTGTTCCAGCCTCTGTAATGTGGTGTAAATTGCTCCGGCCATTATATTGTGGGTTAGCTATAAATTGTTCCACCCACTGTATTTTGACTTCTGTTCTTCAAGTCTGAGTGACGTTTATAATAAACTGAGGTTAAGAAACATCAGGAGTAATGTGCTCATGATTTAGCTCGTCATTTTTAAAGCTTGTTAGCTGCAATGAGATCAATAAAACTGTAATGCAACATTACACTAACATGAAGAATGTGTAAATATTTAAGATATGGATTAAAGTTTTTCTGACTGTAAATACACACTGGAAAGAAATAGAAGGCAAGCATAGGGGATACAGCAATAAAAGATAGTAGTAATAAAAGACAGTAGATATATGAGATACGATAATAAAAGACAGTAGATAGAGGAGATACGATAATAAAAGACAGTAGATGGAGGATATACAGTAATCAAAGAGAGTGGACGAACAAAGTGAACAGAGTGAAAGAGGCGAGGCAGCATGAGTGACCTGTCACCTTGTCTTCTTTGTGTCCTCAGTTAGCAAGGATGACGGAGGAGGAGGATGGCTTCGACCACCTGCTGACGAAGCTAGGATTCGGGCCATGGCAAGGAATCACCCTCGTCACCACCTTCCTAGGTAAGTGACCCCCTTTCCTCCCCTTATATAACGCCAGTCACAATACCGTGACTGGAACAATACACAGATAACCCACACATAGGAGAGAGGAGATGGTCCAAGTCGGACCGAAACGTCGTCATGAGCCCCCTCTCATATGTGAGCTAGAATAATGTCTTAGTTCACATATGTTTCACTATATTTTTTTATTACGCTATTTATTCACCCACAGCTTCAATTTAAATGGCCTGGAAGAGGCGCCATTTAATAGATAATTAACATCGGATAAAAAGAAAACACAAAGTAAATTATAGAAAACACGAATGAAAGGATAGAAGAAATAATGAAGGAAATAGGAAGCTCTCGCTTCACACGGCGAGGGCCTGGGTTCGATTCCCAGCCACGGCAGAAACATTGGGCGTGTTTCTTTACACCTATTGTCTATGTTCCCCATCAGTAAAATGGGTACCTGGGTGTTAGTCGACTGGTGTGAGTCGCATCCTAGGACACTGACCTAATCTGCCCGAAATGCGCTGCATAACAAGGGACTTTCTATATAGTAGTATGTCACTGATGTCATCTAGGCCTGTATATCATGTACATGTACTTGTAGTAAAATAAAGATAAAAGAAATAAAGATAAAGCAAAACACGAGTAAGATTGTGGAGGTAAGGGTGACGCGCCTCGCTTATTTGACAAGTTCCACTTGATTCTGTCCAGCACCCCAGATGCCAGACGTATGACTTCATCAGCCTTACGCTAAAATAATTTGCAACTGACAAATATATTACAGGAAAAATCTGTTGTATGTTGTTTTCAATGTATTTATAAGCTAATTTTTTTTTTTGGCGAAACAATACGATAGTATAGGTATTACTGGGGTTACATCTGACAGCGAGGAGCTGCAATTTCCCCATACGATATTTTGAGGAGCCTCCACTTCTTTAGCCAGCTCATCACACACTCTGACTTACATCACAACCACGGCTCCATCTCTGGATTGCATCAGTCTCTGGAAAAGAAAGCTGGTTGGTCTGGGGTCCTTGGTTGGGACTGCGAGCTTTATCCTTTCTTGACGCATTGTTGAGTAACTTTTGGGCTGTTTTCTTCACAATGAAGCTGTCCCAATGGGACTGTTTGTTATCTTCAGGAGGAATAGGTCTGCTTGAGGAAACTTCATGAATGTCTCACTGGCAGGATACCTTGATGAACTTTGGGCTGTGAATTCCTACACTTTGGAGAACCTTTGGACGACGTTTCGGCTGACCCATGACCATTGTCAAGTCACATTTGTTTCAGTCACGGTATACTGACCTTTTTTTTTATTCATCAGAAGCTTTCGAACATTCTGGGACTCTCTTATTAGTTCGCTGGATGCAGGACACCAAGATAAGAAATGCGAGAAATGTTCTCTGTGTTGCCTTGTGAACGCTTTTCACCCAGTCTAAATGTAGGTGTTGCTTGGTACCATTGGTGATCTTCCAGCGACAGATTTAATGCTTTCCTGAATAATGATTTCAAGAGTTCATTATATTCACTCAATTTTTTTTGTCTGTCAAAGCAGTGAAATTAGAATACTGTGAGGGTAACAAAAGATAGTCAGAGGGCAGAGAATGAGTTTTTGATGTGGTTTGGTTGTTTAGAAAGGATGAAGCAAAACAGGACGACAAAGAGTGTGTATAAATTTGGGGTGAAAGGAAGGAAGGAAGGATAAGGTTTTAAGTCATGATCTGAGCATCCAGCAGGCACGTGTGGGTGAGAGTGGAGCGAACAATGTAGCAGTCATGATAGGATTCACAGAAACCGGTTAGCCTTCACTTCGAAGGAGGGGTGGGGCTTTCGGTTAAGTTAGGTAAGTTTTGTCAGGAAACAGGACATGTATTTCCTCACGCGGGTCTTATTCATATGATGATCCACAGCTGGAACTATTAAACGAATGATGATGAAGTTTTTTTTTTTTTGAGTCACGCTACCTTAGTGGAAGACCTTTCAGATTTTTCTAAGATTCATCCAGATAATTGTACTGTAAACACAGATAAGTATAAAGTCACACATAACATAGCTAACACTGCATGTATGAGTATGGCTTCTGTAAATACTGTATACTGCAGTCTATCGAGTATGTCCTCATTATAATAAGTTATATTGCTACAGAATGATTTACAAAATTCACCTAACTTACTTGTGCATTGGCTTTATAACCTCTCTCTTTCACTCTGTACTGTCATGTGTGTTGTACCTTAACATTCCTATACTCTGTATTGTGGCAGCCTCATGTTGAACCCTGGCACGCTGTCATTTATGTAGCAATATGGTGAGTCATTTGCCTCACGACCTGGGATGTACAGGAGTTATCATGAGTCTTGAAATTTAAGTTTCCTTTGTACTCCTTAAAAATACGAAATGGACCGCACTCAATCTTGCAAAGCGTGATATCACCTCAACCATCAGTCTGAGTGATATAGCTGTAACCATCAGTCTACTTGATATCGCTCCAACCTTCAATCATACTATCATAGTCCTCCCGCTAAATTGCCACTGATCATTGCATAATAAGATGATAGCATGCGGGATATATATCCTTGAAGATCAGTGGTAAGATTTACCTGACGCATGCAACACCCTCTGTTGGTGACCTTGCCTTCCTGGATGATCCAAGGATAGTTGCTAACAACCTCTCGCTTCAGTGTTTTGAGCCAACGATGACTGCCTCTCCGGATATCGCCAGTATGCGACGCCCAGCTCACACATTGAGGTCCCTGGTTCGATCATCGATTAATTGGGCTGTATATTTTGATCCCCTACTGGGATCCTCTTCAGTAGATATATAAATGAAATAAGTATATAGGGAAGGTTGCACCTCACCCCGTACACGTGAGTGGGGGGGAGCACGTGTCAAGTAGTGGTTGGATTGAGAAGACAGGTCCTGAAGTGAAGCTAAATATTTGGGTAGGAAGTTCCTTTGTGCTTTGTAATTCTTAAAGAAACCCAGTATATACCAGCGCCCATCCTAATGCAGAATTCCAGCACATCAGGAATCACATAGCAAAATGGAACTTCCAAGCCAAATTTTTAGCCTCACTCCAGGACCTGTCTTTTCACCCACCCACTGCTTGACACGTCCCTCCACGCACGTGTACGTGGTGATGTGTAACCTTCAGTATATATTCTTGTTCTCATTTCACTTATGTATCTGCTGAAGAGGATCCCAGAAGGGAATTGAAATATACAGACAAACCGTGGTTTGTTTGCAATTGTGTCATTACTATTTCGTGAGTCATAGTATATATATATATATATATATATATATATATATATATATATATATATATATATATATATATATATATATATATCCTAAATTACTGGAACCGTTGAAGTTCCTTGCTCTTCATAGTACTCTGCCTTGCCAAAAAAACAAAAACAAAAAAAAACACTGCAAATCACCCAAAACAAAATAGTAAAATTTATCCTGGACCTGGGTCCAAGAGAGCGTGTAGGCCAGGATGAATTACAACAATTGGATATGCTGAATATTGAAGACAGTTACACAACTGAAGTTAAATAAAGTTTATAAAATTGCTCACAAACAGTGTCCAGAATATCTTGCTGCCAATTTTGTCAAGGCTGAGAACCAACGCAGTCATAGCACTAGGGGGGGGGAGAGCACAACTTTGTAGTATCCACAGTCAATGGCCAGGTTTCAAACACCTTTTATTGTACAGCAATAAATAAATGGAACAGACTGCCTGCACATGTCAAAGCCAGTCATACCATGAACCAGTTCAAGAAGAGAACCAAAAGGTACCTAATGACTGTAGCGACAGAAAGGGAGGAGAATGATTTTTTTTTTTAGCAAACAAGAGGAGGAGGAGGTGTTGATTCACCGGGAATTCTTCCGGCCCGGGTCTTTACCAGATGGCGACCCGGCTCCGGCTCCCTGGCGTGGGAGTATCAAGAGACACATGTCTCCCATGAGAGGGGGTACCCCTCAGCGGTGGGACCAACTGGTCCCAGGCCTAGCCACATACGCCACAAGCACTAGGCAGGTGGTAGATAGATGCTAGGCCTCTCTGGTCTGCCACCTTCCCCGCCCCAAGGAGGCTGACGGGAAGGACAGGCTTGCGAGCCGCAGATGGTAGCAAGCTCCAGCCTTGGCACCTACCCTGCCCTAGAAGGGCTGGGCATGGTGATCGACCTTTTTAGCAAACACACATGTAAATACTACGTATAAATAACTCATTTTATCTTATTTCTAATATATTTCCTTTATAGTATAATAATAAGATATTAAAAGGCCCCCATTGGAAATAGGTCACTTTGTCTTACTTTTTTGGGGGGTTATCCTAGGTTCTCTACAGGACTCACGAAATCGTAATGACACGATTGCAAACAAACCACATACCACGGGTGGGGTTCGAACCCGCGGTCAGAGTGTCTCAGAACTCCAGACCGTCGCGTAAGCCACTGGGCCAGCTAGCTTCAATAAGATTCATCCAACTAGGTATATTTCTACACCATAGGAAGGTTAGCATAGGCACCACTGTGTCCACAAATGCTAACCTTCCTATGGTGTAGAAATATACCTAGTTGGATGAATCTTATTGAAGCTAGCTGGCCCAGTGGCTACGCGAGTCTGGAGTTCTGAGACACTCTGACGCGGGTTCGAACCCACCGTGGTAGTGGTTTGTTTGCAATCGTGTCATTACGATTTCGTGAGTCATGTTGACGGCTTTGAAGGGGACTTGAGCTAGAGTTCGTCACGGCCATGCTAGCTGGAGATTCGTCTGTAAAAACTTGCATTTGTGGACACAGTGGTGCCTATGCTAACCTTCCTATGGTGTAGAAATATACCTAGTTGGATGAATCTTATTGAAGCTAGCTGGCCCAGTGGCTTACGCGACGGTCTGGAGTTCTGAGACACTCTGACCGCGGGTTCGAACCCCACCCGTGGTATGTGGTAGGTTCTCTACACATTGTGCTATGTATGATAATCTATGTAACTGTATTTGTGTATACCTGAATAAATTAGAAACATATTCAGATACTAATGAATGCATCAAGAACTTTCTTAAAAAACACATAACCTCTATAACAGACATTGCCCTAAAAAACTAAACA
>WNWK01036829.1:0-18902 GCA_009830355.1 Cherax destructor
TATATAAAGAATTTAACATTTAAAACTTTTTAATTTTATATTTTGAAAAAATTAAAATTTTAAATTTTTATTTTTATAGATTTTTAAATTTTAAAATTTAAAAATTTAAATTTAAATTTAAAATTTTTAAAAATTTTAAATTTAAGATTTAAGGATTTTTAAAACTATTTTAGATAAAATAACCATTAAATTCAAAAAATATAAATTTATTACTTTTCATAAATTTAAATTCATAAAATTATTTAAAATGTAAAATCTAAATTTTATAAAAGTTTTCAAATATAACTAAATAAAATGAAAAATAGTTTAAATTGATTTTAATTAAATAAATGAAATTCAATGATTTTAATTTTTTGTTTAAAATATGATTTAATATTAAAATTTAAAAATTATTTATATTTAGATTAAAATGTTTTAAATTTAATAAAATTTAACTTTAATAAAATTTTAGCTTTTTTCATAAATTTCATTAATAAATTCTAATTAAAAATAAATTTTGCTAATTTTCAAAATAAACGCTAAAACTCAAACATAATCGATTTATTTTTTTTTATTTTTCAAATTGAATTAAAATATATTTAATTTAGATTTAAAATATGTAAATATTATAATTCAAAGCTAACTGTTTTATTGCATTTTAATTAATTTTCAAGTAAATTTGATAAATATACTATATAACTTCTAAGAAAATCATAATTTTGTTATTTCCATAATTAATTCAGAATTTATAAAAGTGTGAAAATCTAAGATTGTAAAATCAGAAAGCTAAACCGCTCTAAACGTCGAAATATCTAAAATCGATTTTGCACATTTCTAGCTTTTAATGTTTCATGATTTTCGAAATAATTGAAATATTCTATAAATATTGATTTTTATAGATTTTAATGGGATTTTAAAAATATGTAAATAATTAATAAATATTAAAATGCTATAAAACTTGATTTTATTGCATTTACATTTAAGCATTTCAGGATTTCTGAAATATTTAATAAAATATCCTATAGTAAGTTCCAAAGAAAATATAAATTTCTTCTTTTCCCATAAATTTAATTAGTGAAATTTATTTAAGTGAAAATAGTTTTTGCAAAGATCGAAAATCAAACGCTAAAACGTAATTCTATATTTTAGCATTTTATTTTAATTTTATATTTTAATTTAAAATTTTAAAATATTATTTATAATTAATTTAAAATATTAATTTAATTTAATTAATTTTTATATTTTAATTCATTAGTTTGAAAACTATTTTTATAATTCCTAATAATTCAAAAATCATAAAATTTGTATTATATTCAATAGAGATTAAAAAGTTAAAATCTAAGTATTTTGCAAAAATGATTTAATAAGCTTAAGTCGATTCAAAAATATTTTAAATTTATTTTATGTTTATGATTTTAAAATATTAAATATTATAAATATTATTTTTATAATTTTTAATGGATTTAATTAATTTTAAATTTAAAACTATTTTTTTATTATTACATTTAAGCTTAAGATTAAAATTTTTATAAATATACTAATCTTAAGAAAATCTAAAATTTTGCTATTCATTTTCAAAAGAAATTCTATTTAAAAGTGTGAAAATCTAAGTATTTTAGCTAAAAATGAGTTTTGCAGAAAAGATCAAACCGCTCTAAAACGTCGAAATATGCAATAAAATACGATTTTAGCACATTTTTCTGAGCTTTTTAATGTTTCATGTATTTTCGAAAATAATATGAAATATTCTATAAAAATATTGATTTTTATAGATTTTTAATGGGATTTTTTAAAAATATGTAAATAATTAATAAATATTCAAAATGCTATAAAACTTGATTTTATTGCATTTTTGACGATTTAAGGCATTTTCAAGGATTTTCTGAAAATATTTTTAGATAAAATATACCTATAAGTAAGCTTCCAAAAGAAAATCATAAAATTTTGCTTACTTTTCCCATAAATTTCAATTGCAGTAGAAATTCTATTTAAAAGTGTGAAAATCTAAGTATTTTAGCTGAAAAATGAGTTTTGCCAGAAAAGCACTCAAACCGCTCTAAAACGTCGAAATATGCAATAAAATACGATTTTAGCACATTTTTCTGAGCTTTTAATGTTTCATGTATTTTTCGAAAATAATATGAAATATTCTATAAAATATTGATTTTTATAGATTTTTAATGGGATTTTTAAAAATATGTAAATAATTAATAAATATTCAAAATGCTATAAAACTTGATTTTATTGCATTTTTACGATTTAAGGCATTTTCAAGGATTTTCTGAAAACTATTTTTAGATAAAATATACCTATATAAGCTTCTAAAGAAAATCATAAAATTTTGCTTACTTTTCCCATAAATTTCAATTGCAGTAGAAATTCTATTTAAAAGTGTGAAAATCTAAGTATTTAGTAAAATGAGTTTTGCAGAAAAGCATCAAACCGCTCTAAAACGTCGAAATATGCAATAAAATACGATTTTAGCACATTTTTCTGAGCTTTTAATGTTTCATGTATTTTCGAAAATAATATGAAATATTCTATAAAAATATTGATTTTTATAGATTTTTAATGGGATTTTTAAAAATATGTAAATAATTAATAAATATTAAAAATGCTATAAAACTTGATTTTATTGCATTTTTGACGATTAAGCATTTTCAAGGATTTTCTGAAAAATATTTTTAGATAAAATATACCTATAAGTAAGCTTCCTAAAAGAAAATCATAAAATTTTGCTTACTTTTCCCATAAATTTCAATTGCAGTAGAAATTCTATTTAAAAGTGTGAAAATCTAAGTATTTTAGCTGAAAAATGAGTTTGCCAGAAAAGCACTCAAACGCTCTAAAACGTCGAAATATGCAATAAAATACGATTTTAGCACATTTTTCTGAGCTTTTAATGTTTCATGTATATTTCGAAAATAATATGAAATATTCGATAAAAATATTGATTTTTATAGATTTTTAATGGGATTTTTTAAAAATATGTAAATAATTAATAAATATTCAAACATGCTATAAAACTTGTTTTTATTGCATTTTTTGACGATTTAAGGCATTTTCAAGGATTTTCTGAAAACTATTTTTTTAGATAAAATATACCTATGAGTAAGCTTCTCAAAAGAAAATCATAAAATTTTGCTTACTTTTCCCATAAATTTCAATTACAATAGAAATTCTATTTAAAAGTGTGAAAATCTAAGTATTTCAGCTGAAAAATGAGTTTTGCCAGAAAAGCACTCAAACCGCTCTAAAACGTCGAAATATGCAATAAAATACGATTTTAGCACATTTTTCTGAGCTTTTTAAAGTTTCATGTATATTTCGAAAATAATATGAAATATTCTATAAAAATATTGATTTTTATAGATTTTTAATGGGATTTTTTAAAAATATGTAAATAATTAATAAATATTCAAAAATGCTATAAAACTTGATTTTATTGCATTTTTTTGAAATTTAAGGCATTTTCAAGGATTTTCTGAAAACTATTTTTTTTAGATAAAATATACCTATAGTAAGCTTCCTAAAGAAAATCATAAAATTTTGCTTACTTTTCCCATAAATTTCAATTGCAATGAAATTGATTTAAAAGTGTGAAAATATAAGTATTTTAGCTAAAAAATGAGTTTTGTCAGAAAAGTATCAAACCGCTCTAAAACGTCGAAATATGCCATAAAATGCGGTTTTAGCACATTTTTCTGAGCTTTTTAATGTTTCATGTATTTTTCGAAAATAATATGAAATATTCTATAAAAATATTGATTTTTATAGATTTTTAATGGGATTTTTAAAAAATATGTAAATAATTAATAAATATTAAAAAATGCTATAAAACTTGATTTTATTGCATTTTTTGACGATTTAAGGCATTTTCAAGGATTTTCTAAAAAACTATTTTTTTAGATAAAATATACCTATAATAAGCTTCCTAAAAGAAAATCATAAAATTTTGCTTACTTTTCCCATAAATTTCAATTGCAGTAGAAATTCTATTTAAAAGTGTGAAAATCTAAGTATTTTAGCTGAAAAATGAGTTTTGCCAGTAAAGCACTCAAACCGCTCTAAAACATCGAAATATGCAATAAAATACGATTTTAGCACATTTTTCTGAGCTTTTTAATGTTTCATGTATTTTTCGAAAATAATATGAAATATTCTATAAAAGTATTGATTTTTATAGATTTTTTATGGGATTTTTTAAAAATATGTAAATAATTAATAAATATTCAAAAATGCTATAAAACTTGTTTTTATTGCATTTTTTGACGATTTAAGGCATTTTCATAAAATTTTGCTTACTTTTCCCATAAATTTCAATTACAGTAGAAATTCTATTTAAAAGTGTGAAAATCTAAGTATTTTAGCTGAAAAATGAGTTTTGCTAGATTACAGTAGAAATTCTATTTAAAAGTGTGAAAATCTAAGTATTTTAGCTGAAAAATGAGTTTTGCCAGAAAAGCACTCAAACCGCTCTAAAACGTCGAAATATGCAATAAAATACGATTTTAGCACATTTTTCTGAGCTTTTTAATGTTTCATGTATATTTCGAAAATAATATGAAATATTCTATAAAAATATTGATTTTTATAGATTTTTAATGGGATTCTTAAAAAATATGTAAATAGTTAATAAATATTCAAAAATGCTATAAAACTTGATTTTATTGCATTTTTTGACGATTTAAGGCATTTTCAAGGATTTTCTAAAAAACTATTTTTTTAGATAAAATATACCTATAATAAGCTTCCTAAAAGAAAATCATAAAATTTTGCTTACTTTTCCCATAAATTTCAATTGCAGTAGAAATTCTATTTAAAAGTGTGAAAATCTAAGTATTTTAGCTGAAAAATGAGTTTTGCTAGATTACAGTAGAAATTCTATTTAAAAGTGTGAAAATCTAAGTATTTTAGCTGAAAAATGAGTTTTGCTAGATTACAGTAGAAATTCTATTTAAAAGTGTGAAAATCTAAGTATTTTAGCTGAAAAATGAGTTTTGCTAGAAAAGTACTCAAACCGCTCTAAAACGTCGAAATATGCAATAAAATACGATTTTAGCACATTTTTCTGAGCTTTTTAATGTTTCATGAATTTTTCGAAAATAATATGAAATATTCTTAAAAATATTGATTTTTATAGATTTTTAATGGGATTTTTTAAAAATATGTAAATAATTAATAAATATTAAAAAATGCTATAAAACTTGATTTTATTGCACTTTTTGACGATTTAAGGCATTTTCAAGGATTTTGTGAAAAATAATTTTTTTAGATAAAATATACCTATAAGTAAGCTTCCTAAAAGAAAATCATAAAATTTTGCTTACTTTTCCCATAAATTTCAATTGCAATAGAAATTCGATTTAAAAGTGTGAAAATATAAGTATTTTAGCTAAAAAATGAGTTTTGTCAGAAAAGTATCAAACCGCTCTAAAACGTCGAAATATGCCATAAAATGCGGTTTTAGCACATTTTTCTGAGCTTTTTAATGTTTCATGTATTTTTCGAAAATAATATGAAATATTCTATAAAAATATTGATTTTTATAGATTTTTAATGGGATTTTTTAAAAATATGTAAATAATTAATAAATATTCAAAAATGCTATAAAACTTAATTTTATTGCATTTTTTTACGATTTAAGGCATTTTCAAGGATTTTCTGAAAAACCATTTTTTTAGATAAAATATACCTATGAGTAAGCTTCTCTAAAGAAAATCATAAAATTTTGCTTACTTTTCCCATAAATTTCAATTGCAGTAGAAATTTATTTAAAAAATGTGAAATCTAAGTATTTTAGATAAATAATGAGTTTTGTCAGAAAAGCATCAAACCGCTCTAAAACGTCGAAATATGCCATAAAATGCGATTTTAGCACATTTTTCTAAGCTTTTTAATGTTTCATGTATTTTTCGAAAAAAATATTAAATATTCGATAAAAATATTGATTTTTATAGATTTTTAATGGGATTTTTTAAAAATATGTAAATAATTAATAAATATTCAAACATGCTATAAAACTTGTTTTTATTGCATTTTTTGACGATTTAAGGCATTTTCAAGGATTTTCAAAACTATTTTTTAGATAAAATATACCTATGAGAAGCTTTCAAAAAGAAAATCATAAAATTTTGTTACTTTTCCCATAAATTTCAATTACAATAGAAATTCTATTTAAAAGTTGAAAATCTAAGTATTTCAGCTGAAAAATGAGTTTTGCAGAAAAGCACTCAAACCGCCTCTAAAACGTCGAAATATGCAATAAAATACGATTTGCACATTTTT
Source organism: Cherax destructor (assembly GCA_009830355.1). Classification (NCBI taxonomy): domain Eukaryota; kingdom Metazoa; phylum Arthropoda; class Malacostraca; order Decapoda; family Parastacidae; genus Cherax; species Cherax destructor. Next base: position 6,268 of record WNWK01036829.1, read on the forward strand.
TCTGAGCTTTTTAATGTTTCATGTATATTTCGAAAATAATATGAAATATTCCATAAAATATTGATTTTTATAGATTTTTAATGGGATTTTTAAAAATATGTAAATAATTAATAAATATTCAAACATGCTATAAAACTTGTTTTTATTGCATTTTTGACGATTTAAGGCATTTTCAAGGTTTTCTGAAAACTATTTTTTAGATAAAATATACCATGAGTAAGCTTCTCAAAGAAAATCATAAAATTTTGCTTACTTTTCCCATAAATTTCAATTACAATGAAATTCTATTTAAAAGTGGAAAACTAATATTTCAGCTGAAAAATGGGTTTTCCAGAAAAGCACTCAAACGCTCTTAAAAAAGTCGAAATTGCAATAAAATACGATTTTTTGCACATTTTTCTGAGCTTTTTAATGTTTCATGATATTTCGAAAATAATATTTAAATATTCTTAAAAAAAATTGATTTTTATAGATTTTTAATGGGATTTTTTAAAAATATGTAAAAATTAATAAATATTCAAAAATGCTATAAAACTTGATTTTATTGCATTTTTTAGATTTAAATTTTTCGGATTTTTTGAAAACTATTTTTTGATAAAATATAAATTTAAGTGAAAGCTTTCCTAAAGAAAATCATAAAATTTTTTCTTTTCCCCAAAATTTCAATTGCAATGAAATTCGATTTAAAAGTGTGAAAAATAATATTTTTTGCTAAAAAAAAGAGTTTTTTGAAAAATAAAAACCTTTTAAAACGTTCCCCAAATATGCCATAAAATGCGGTTTTAGCACATTTTTTTTGAGCTTTTTAATGTTTCATGTATTTTTCGAAAATAATATGAAATATTCTATAAAATATTTTTTTAAGATTTTTAATGGGATTTTTTAAAAAAAATGTAAATAATTAATAAATAAAAATGCTATAAAACTTGTTTTTATTGCATTTTTTACGATTTAAGGATTTTCAAGGATTTTCTGAAAAATTTTTTTTAGATAAAAAAATTAATAAGGGGTTCAAAAGAAAATCATAAAATTTTGTTCTTTTCCCATAAATTTCAATTGCAAGAAATTTATTTAAAAGTGTGAAAATCTAAATTTTAGCTGAAAATGAGTTTTGCCAGAAAAGGCCCAAACCGCTCTAAAACATCAAAATGAATAAAATACGATTTTTAGCACTTTTCTAAGCTTTTTAATGTTTCATGTATTTTTTGGTAATATGAATATTTATAAAAATTGATTTTTAGATTTTTTATGGGATTTTTAAAAATATGTAAATAATTAAAAATATTCAAAAATGCTATAAAACTTTTATTTTATTGCATTTTTTACATTTTGGGGATTTTCAAGGTTTTCTGAAAAAACTATTTTTTTAGATAAAATATACATATAAGTAAGCTTCCTAAAAAAAATCATAAAATTTTTCTTTTAGCCTTAAATTTCAATTGCAATAGAAATTCGATTTTAAAAGTGTGAAAAAAATAAGATTTTAGCTAAAAATGAGTTTTTTCCCGAAAAGTTAAAACCCTTAAAAAAGGGGAAAAACCAAAAAAAGGGTTTTTTGCAATTTTTTTTACTTTTTTTAAGTTTCATGTATTTTTTAAAATAATATGAAAATTCTATAAAAATATTGTTTTTTAGATTTTTAATGGGGTTTTTTTAAAAAGAAAAAATTAATAAAATTAAAAAAAATTTTAAAACCCTTTTTTTTTTTTTTAAGGATTTTAAATTTTCCTAAAAATTTTTTTTCCTTTTTAAATAAATTTTAATTTATTTTCAGTAGAAATTTATTTAAAAGGAAAATCAATATTTTAGCTGAAAAATGAGTTTGCTAGAAAAGTATCAAACGCTCTAAAACGTCGAAATATGCAATAAAAATCGATTTTAGCACATTTTTGAGCTTTTTAATGTTTCATGATTTTTCGAAAATAATATGAAATATTCTATAAAAATATTGATTTTTATAGATTTTTAATGGGATTTCTTAAAAATATGTAAATAATTAATAAATATTAAAAATGCTATAAAACTTGATTTTATTGCATTTTTTGACGATTTAAGGCATTTTCAAGGATTTTCTGAAAAATATTTTTAGATAAAATATACCTATAAGTTCCAAAAGAAAATCATAAAATTTTGCTTACTTTTCCATAAATTTCAATTCAGTAGAAATTCTATTTAAAAGTGTGAAAATCTATATTTTAGCTGAAAATGAGTTTTCAGAAAGTACTTAAACTGCTTCAAAAATCGAAATATGCAATAAAAATACGATTTTTAGCACATTTTTCTGAGCTTTTTAATGTTTCATGAATTTTCGAAAATAATATGAAATATTTTAAAAATTGATTTTTATAGATTTTTATGGGGTTTTTAAAATATGTAAATAATTAAAAAATATTCAAAATGCTATAAAACTTGTTTTATTGCATTTTTGACGATTAAGGCATTTCAAGATTTTCTGAAAATTATTTTAGATAAAATATACCTATAAGTAAGCTTCTAAAAGAAAATCATAAATTGCTTACTTTTCCCATAAATTTCAATTGCAGAAATTCTATTTAAAAGTGTGAAAATCTAAGTATTTTAGCTGAAAATGAGTTTTGCCAGAAAAGCACTCAAACCGCTCTAAAACATCGAAATATGCAAAAATACGATTTTAGCACATTTTTCTGAGCTTTTAATGTTTCATGTATTTTCGAAAATAATATGAAATATTCTTAAAATATTGATTTTTATAGATTTTTATGGGATTTTAAAAATATGTAAATAATTAATAAATATTCAAAAATGCTATAAAACTTGATTTTATTGCATTTTTGACGATTTAAGGCATTTTCAAGGATTTTCTGAAAACTATTTTTTAGATAAAATATACATATAAGTAAGCTTCCTAAAGAAAATCATAAAATTTTGCTTACTTTTCCCATAAATTTCAATTGCAATAGAAATTGATTTAAAAGTGTGAAAATATAAGTATTTTAGCTAAAAATGAGTTTTGTCAGAAAAGATCAAACCGCTCTAAACGTCGAAATATGCCATAAAATCGGTTTTAGCACATTTTCTGAGCTTTTTAATGTTTCATGTATTTTTCGAAAATAATATGAAATATCTATAAAAATATTGATTTTTATAGATTTTAATGGGATTTTAAAAATATGTAAATAATTAATAAATATTAAAAAATGCTATAAAACTTGTTTTTATTGCATTTTTGACGATTTAAGGCATTTTCAAGGATTTTCTGAAAACTATTTTTTAGATAAAATATACAATTCATAGAAATTCTATTTAAAATGTGAAATCTAAGTATTTGTAAAAAGATTTCAGAAAAGCACTAAAACGTTAAAAGTCATATATAAAATTTTTTACTTTTTAATTTTTAATGTTTCATGTATATTTCGAAAATAATATAAATATTCGATAAAAATATTGATTTTTATGATTTTTAATGGATTTTAAAAATATTAATAATTATTAAATATAAAATATTTTATAATTTTATTAGTTTTCAAGGATTTTCAAATATTTTTATAAAATATACTTGATAAACTTAAAAAATAAAAATTTCTAAAAATCTAAATTTTTCATTTTCCAAAATTTCATTTAATTGAAAATCTAATTAAAGTGAAAAATAGTTTTAGTAAAAATAAACTCAAAAAGTAAAATGCCTAAAACGTAATACCATATATTGAGTTTTAATTTTTGTATTTTAAAAATTATGAAATTTTAAAAAATATTTATATTTTAATTGATTTTTAAATTTTAATGGAATTAAAAATAATGCTAAAATTATTTTATTCATTTATAAAATGTTTATTAGTTTTCTAAAAATTTTATAAAATTCTAAATAACTTTAAAAAAATAATTTTGTTACTTTCCTAAATTTAACATAAAATTTTTTAATTAAAATAATATTTTAGTAAAAAGTTTTTATAAAAGTAAAACTAAAAGTGAAATATTTTTTTTTTTTTTTTTTTTTTTTTTTTTTTTTTTATTTAAAAACTATAAATTTTTTGCATTTTTGACGATTTAAGCATTTTCAAGATTTGAAAATTTTTAGATAAATTACATAGTAAGCTTCTAGAAAATCTAAAATTTGCTTAATAAATTTCAATTGCATAGAAATTATTTAAAATGTGAAATTAAATTTAGCTAAAATGAGTTTTGAGAAAGATCAACCGCTCTAAAACGTCAAATATGCCATAAATCGTTTTAGCACATTTTCTGAGCTTTTAATGTTTCATGTATTTTGAAAAAATATGAAATATTCTATAAATATTGATTTTATAGATTTTTATGGATTTAAAAATATGTAAAATTAATAAAATCAAAATGCTATAAACTTGTTTTTGCATTTACGATTAGGCATTTTCAAGATTTTCTTATTTAGATAAATTCTATAACTCTAAAAAAATCATATTTTCTAATAATTAATTAGAAATTTATTTAGTAATAAATTTGAAAAGCCGAAAACTCAAAGCTAAATAATTGCAAAATGTTTTAATTTCTGATTTTAATTTATATTTCGAAAAAATATGATTTTATAATATTGATTTTAATTTATATTTAAATATTAAATATTATATATTCAAATGCTATAATTTTTATTTTAGATATTCAAGATTTCTAAATTTAAATATCTTATCTAAAATATAAATTCTATTTAAATTTAATAGTAAAATATTTAAGAAAACTAAATTGTAAATGATTTTGCAAACATAACCTCTAACTAATTCATATTTTTGCATTTATTTTTAAGTATTATTTTAAAATATTAAATTTAAAATTAAATATGATTTTTTAAGCTATAAACTTTTTATTGCATTTTTTACGATTAAGATTTAAGGTTTTCTGAACATTTAATAAAATATCTTGTAAGCTTCCAAGAAAATCATAATTGTTACTTTTCCCATAAATTCAATTCATAAATTTATTTAGTGTGAAATGAGTTTTGAGAAAAGATAACGCTCTAAAACGTCGAAATATGCATAATGATTTTACACTTTCTGTTTAATGTTTCATGATTTCGAAATAAAATATCTTAAATATTGATTTATATTTTAATTTTTAAAATATAATTATAAATTTCAAAAATTATAAAATTTTTATGATTTTGTTTAAGGATATTTTCTAAAATTTTTAGATAAAATATACCTAAAGAAAATCATAAAATTTGTTACTTTCCCATAATTTCATTGAAAAATTATTTAAAGTGTGAAAATTAAATTTTAGTAAATGAGTTTTGCGAAGATCAAACCCTCAAAACTCGAAATATGCAATAAATGTTAGCACTTTCTGATTTAATTTATGTATTTGAAATATAAATATTCTATAATTGATTTTTATAGATTTTAATGGATTTTAAAATATGTAAATAATTAATAATATTAAAAATGCTATAAAACTTTTTATCATTTTATTAAATTCATTTTCTAAATATTTATAAATACTATAGTAAGCCTAAAAAAAATCATAAAATTTTGCTACTTTTCCCATAATCAATTAAGAAATTTATTGTGTGAAAATTAATTTTAGAAAAGAGTTTGGAAAAGCATCAAATAACTCGAAATATGCAAATCGATTACATTTTTCTAGCTTATGTTTCATGATTTCGAAAAAATTGAAATATTCATAAAATATTATTTTAGATTTTAGATTAAAAATATGTAAATAATTAATAATTTCAAAGCTATAAAACTTGTTTTATTGCATTTTTGATTAAGATTTAAGGATTTTCTGAAAATATTTTTTAATAAATATACTATAAGTAAGCTTCCAAAGAAAATCTAAAATTTTGCTTATTTCCCAAAATTTCAATTCAGTAGAAATTTATTTAAAAGTGTGAAAATCTAAGTATTTAGCTGAAAATGAGTTTGCCAGAAAGCATCAAACCGCTCTAAAACGTCAAATATGCAATAAAATCGATTTTAGCACATTTCTGAGCTTTTAATGTTTCATGTATTTTCGAAAATAATATGAAATATCTATAAAAATATTGATTTTATAGATTTTTAATGGATTTTAAAATAGTAAATAATTAATAAATATTCAAAATGCTATAAACTTGATTTTATTGCATTTTTACGATTAGGCATTTCAGATTTTAAACTATTTTTGATAAAATATACATAATAAGCTTCTAAAAGAAAATCAAAATTTTTATTTTCCATAAATTTCAATTGCAGAAATTTATTTAAAAGTGTGAAAATCTAAGTATTTTAGTAAAATGAGTTTGCAGAAAACAAACCGCTCTAAACGTCGAAATATGCAATAAATGATTTTAGCACATTTTTCGAGCTTTTAATGTTTCATGTATTTTTCGAAAAAATATGAAATATTCTATAAAATATTGATTTTATAGATTTTAATGGATTTAAAATATAAATAATATAAATATTCAAAATGCTATAAACTTGATTTTATTGCATTTTACGATTTAAGCATTTTCAGGATTTTCTGAAAATATTTTAGATAAAATATACCTATAAGTAAGTCAAAGAAAATCATAAATTTGCTTACTTTTCCATAAATTTAATTGCAGAAATTTATTTAAAAGTGTGAAAACTATATTTTAGAAAAATGAGTTTTGCAGAAAAGCATCAAACCGCTCTAAAACGTCGAAATATGCATAAAATCGTTTTAGCACATTTTTCTAGCTTTTAATGTTTCATGTATTTTTCGAAAATAATATGAAATATTCTAAAAATATTGATTTTTATAGATTTTAATGGGATTTTTAAAATATGAAATAATTAATAAATATTCAAAATGCTATAAACTGTTTATTGCATTTTTCGATTTAAGGCATTTTCATAAATTTTTATTTTCCCATAAATTTAAAAGAAATTATTTATTTCAATTACAATGAGTAGAAATTTATTTAAAGTGTGAAAATCTGATTTTAGCTGAAAATGAGTTTTAAAGCACTCAAACGCTCTAAAGTCGAAATATGCATAAAATACGATTTTAGCACATTTGAGCTTTTAATGTTTCATTATATTGAAAATAATATGAATTCTATAAAATATTGATTTTATAGATTTTAATGGATTTTAAATATAATATTAATAATATAAATATAAAATTGATTTTATTGCATTTGTTAATTCAGATTTTCTAACTATTTAGAAAATATACCAATGCTTCCAAAAAAATAAAATTTTGACTTTCCCATAAATTAATTGTTATTTAGTGTGAAAATCAATTATAAATGAGTTTGAAAGATCAACGTCAAACTCGAAATATGCAAAATCGATTTTACATTTACTTAATGTTTAGATTTCGAAAAATATAAATATTCTATAAAAAATTGATTTTATAGATTTTAATGGATTTTTAAAAATATGTAAATAATTATAAAATTCAAATTATAAACTTTATGCATTTTACGATTACATTTTCAAGGATTTTGAAATATTTTAGATAAAATATACCTAGAGTGCTCAAAAATCATAAATTTTCTTACTTTTCCATAAATTTCATGAATGCTATAAAACTTGATTTTATATAAATAATTAATAAATATTCAAAAATGCTATAAAACTTGATTTTATTGCATTTTGACGATTAAGGCATTTTCAAGGATTTTCTGAAAACTATTTTTAGATAAAATATACTATAGTAAGCTTCTAAAGAAAATCATAAAATTTGCTTACTTTTCCCATAAATTTCAATTGCAGTGAAATTCTATTTAAAGTGTGAAAATCTAAGTATTTTAGCTAAAAATGAGTTTTGCCAGAAAAGCACTCAAACCAGCTCTAAAACGTCGAAATATGCAATAAAATCGATTTTAGCATTTTCTAGCTTTTAATGTTTCATGTATTTTCAAAATAATATGAAATATTCTATAAAAATATTGATTTTATAGATTTTAATGGGATTTTTAAAATATGTAAATAATTAATAAATATTCAAAATGCTATAAAACTTGATTTTATTGCATTTTTGACATTAAGACATTTCAAGTTTTCTGAAAACTATTTTTAGATAAAATATCCTATATAGTAAACTTCTAAAGAAAATCATAAATTTGCTTACTTTTCCATAAATTTCAATTGCAGTGAAATTCTATTTAAAAGTGTGAAAATCTAAGTATTTTAGCTAAAAATGAGTTTTGTCAGAAAAGCATCAAACACTCTAAAACGTCGAAATATGCAATAAAATCGATTTTACACATTTTCTGAGCTTTTAATGTTTCATGTATTTTCGAAAATAATATGAATATTCTATAAAAATATTGATTTTTATAGATTTTAATGGGATTTTTAAAAATATGTAAATAATTAATAAATATTCAAAATGCTATAAAACTTGATTTATTGCATTTTGACATTTAAGGCATTTTCAAGGTTTTCTAAAAACTATTTTTAGATAAAATATACCTATAATAAACTAAAGAAAATCATAAATTTTGCTTACTTTTCCATAAATTTCAATTGCATGAAATTCTATTTAAAGTGTGAAAATCTAAGTATTTTAGTAAAAATGAGTTTGAAAAGCACTCAAACCGCTCTAAAACGTCAAATATGCAATAAAATACGATTTTAGCAATTTTCTGAAGCTTTTAATGTTTCATGTATTTTCGAAAATAATTGAAATATTCTATAAAAATATTGATTTTATAGATTTTAATGGGATTTTTAAAAATATGTAAATAATTAATAAATTTAAAAATGCTATAAAACTTGATTTTATTGCATTTTTGACGATTAAGGCATTTTCAAGTTTTCTGAAAAACTATTTTTAGATAAAATATACCTATAAGTAAGCTTCTAAGAAAATCATAAATTTTGCTTACTTTTCATAAATTTCAATTGCAGTAGAAATTCTTTTAAAAGTGTGAAAATCTAAGTATTTTAGCTAAAAATGAGTTTTCAGAAAAGCACTCAAACCGCTCTAAAACGTCGAAATATGCAATAAAATCGATTTTAGCATTTTCTGAGCTTTTAATGTTTCATGTATTTTTCGAAAATATATGAATATTCTATAAAATATGATTTTATAGATTTTAATGGATTTTTAAAATATGTAAATATTAATAAATATTCAAAATCTATAAAACTTGATTTTATTGCATTTTTTACTTAAGGCATTTTCAAGGATTTTCTGAAAACTATTTTTAGATAAAATATACCTATGAGTAAACTTCTAAAAGAAAATCATAAAATTTTGCTTACTTTTCCATAAATTTAAATTTGATGAAATTCTATTTAAAAGTGTGAAAATCTAAGTATTTTGTAAAAATGAGTTTTGAAAACATCAAACCGCTCTAAAACGTCGAAATATGCAAAAAATCGATTTAGCACATTTTCTGAGCTTTTTAATGTTTCATGTATTTTCGAAATAATTGAAATATTCTATAAAATATTGTTTTATAGATTTTTAATGGGATTTTTAAAAATATGTAAATAATTAATAAATATTCAAAATGCTATAAAACTTGATTTTATTGCATTTTGACGATTAAGAGCATTTCAAGGATTTTCTGAAAACTATTTTTAGATAAAATATACCTATGAGTAACTTCTAAGAAAATCATAAAATTTGCTTACTTTTCCCTAAATTTCATTGCAGAAATTCTATTTAAAAGTGTGAAAATCTAAGTATTTTAGCTAAAAATGAGTTTTGCAGAAAACACTCAAACCGCTCTAAAACGTCAAATATGCAATAAAATACGATTTAGCAATTTTCTGAGCTTTTAATGTTTCATGTATTTTCGAAAATAATATGAAATATTCTATAAAATATTGATTTTATAGATTTTTAATGGGATTTTTAAAAATATGTAAATAATTAATAAATATTCAAAAATGCTATAAAACTTGATTTTATTGCATTTTTGACATTAAGGCATTTTCAAGATTTTCTGAAAAACTATTTTTTAGATAAAAATATACTATGAGTAAACTTCTAAAGAAAATCATAAAATTTTCTTACTTTTCCATAAATTTCAATTGCAGTGAAATTCTATTTAAAGTGTGAAAATCTAAGTATTTTAGCTAAAATGAGTTTTGCCAGAAAAGCACTCAAACCAGCTCTAAAACGTCAAATATGCAATAAAATACGATTTTAGCACATTTTCTGAGCTTTTAATGTTTCATGTATTTTCGAAAATATAAATATTCTATAAAATATTGATTTTTATAGATTTTAATGGATTTTTAAAAATATGTAAATAATTAATAAATATTAAAATGCTATAAAACTTATTTTATTGCATTTTTGACGATTAAGGCATTTTCAAGGATTTTCTGAAAACTATTTTTAGATAAATATACCTATAGTAAGCTTCCTAAGAAAATCATAAATTTTGCTTTTTCCATAAATTTCAATTGCAGTAGAAATTCTATTTAAAGTGTGAAAATCTAAGTATTTTAGTAAAATGAGTTTTGTCAGAAAAGCACTCAAACCGTCTAAAACGTCAAATATGCAATAAAATACGATTTTAGCACATTTTCTAGCTTTTAATGTTTCATGTATTTTCGAAAATAATATGAAATATTCTATAAAAATATTGATTTTATAGATTTTAATGGATTTTTTTAAAAATATGTAAATAATTAATAAATATTCAAAATGCTATAAAACTTGATTTATTGCATTTTTGACATTAAGGCATTTTCAAGGATTTTCTGAAAAACTATTTTTAGATAAAAATATCTATAAGTAAACTTCCAAAGAAAATCATAAATTTTCTTACTTTTCCCATAAATTTCAATTGCAGTGAAATTCTATTTAAAGTGTGAAAATCTAAGTATTTTAGCTAAAAATGAGTTTTGTAGAAAAGCACTCAAACCGCTCTAAAACGTCGAAATATGCATAAATCGATTTTAGCACATTTTCTGAGCTTTTTAATGTTTCATGTATTTTCGAAAATAATATGAAATATTCTATAAAATATTGATTTTATAGATTTTTAATGGGATTTTTAAAAATATGTAAATAATTAATAAATATTCAAAATGCTATAAAACTTGATTTTATTGCATTTTTGACATTAAAAGCATTTTCAAGTTTTCTGAAAAACTATTTTTTAGATAAAATATACCTATAGTAAGCTTCTAAAGAAAATCATAAAATTTTTACTTTTCCATAAATTTCAATTGCAGTGAAATTCTATTTAAAAGTGTGAAAATCTAAGTATTTTATGAAAAATGAGTTTTGCAGAAAAGCATCAAACCGCTCTAAAACGTCGAAATATGCAATAAATACGATTTTGCACATTTTTCTGAGCTTTTAATGTTTCATGTATTTTCGAAAATAATATGAAATATTCTATAAATATTGATTTTTATAGATTTTTAATGGGATTTTTAAAATATGTAAATAATTAATAAATATTCAAAATGCTATAAAACTTATTTTTTGCATTTTTGACGATTAAGCATTTTCAAGTTTTTGAAAACTATTTTTAGATAAAATATCTATGAGTAACTTCCCAAAGAAAATCATAAATTTTGCTTTTTCCATAAATTTCAATTGCAGTAGAAATTCTATTTAAAGTGTGAAATCTAAGTATTTTATGAAAAATGAGTTTTGCGAAAAGCATCAAACCGCTCTAAAACGTCGAAATATGCAATAAAATCGATTTTACACATTTTCTGAGCTTTTAATGTTTCATGTATTTTCGAAAATAATTGAAATATTCTATAAAATATTTATTTTTATAGATTTTAATGGATTTTAAAAATATGTAAATAATTAATAAATATTCAAAATGCTATAAAAGGCATTTTCAAGGTTTTCTGAAAACTATTTTTAGATAAAATATACCTATATAAACTTCCTAAAGAAAATCATAAAATTTTGCTTACTTTTCCATAAATTTCAATTGCAGTAGAAATTCTATTAAAAGTGTGAAAATCTAAGTATTTTAGCTAAAAAATGAGTTTTGAGAAAACACTCAAACCGCTCTAAAACGTCGAAATATGCAATAATATACGATTTTAGCACATTTTTCTGAGCTTTTTAATGTTTCATGTATTTTTCGAAAATAATATGAAATATTCTATAAAAATATTGATTTTTATAGATTTTTAATGGGATTTTTTAAAAATATGTAAATAATTAATAAATATTCAAAAATGCTATAAAACTTGATTTTATTGCATTTTGACGATTAAGGCATTTCAAGGATTTTCTAAAAACTATTTTTAATAAAATATACCTATAATAAGCTTCCTAAAGAAAATCATAAAATTTTGCTTACTTTTCCCATAAATTTCAATTGCAGTAGAAATTCTATTTAAAAGTGTGAAAATCTAAGTATTTTAGCTGAAAAATGAGTTTTGCCAGAAAAGCACTCAAACCGCTCTAAAACGTCGAAATATGCAATAAAATACGATTTTAGCACATTTTTTGAGATTTTAATGTTTCATGTATTTTTCGAAAATAATATGAAATATTCTATAAAAATATTGATTTTTATAGATTTTTAATGGGATTTTTAAAAATATGTAAATAATTAATAAATATTCAAAAATGCTATAAAACTTAATTTTATTGCATTTTTGACGATTAAAGCATTTTCAAGATTTTTGAAAACTATTTTTAGATAAAATATACCTATAAGTAAGCTTCTAAAAGAAAATCATAAAATTTTGCTTACTTTTCCCATAAATTTCAATTGCAGTGAAATTCTA
>WNWK01036830.1:0-17500 GCA_009830355.1 Cherax destructor
TTACTTTGCACTTGGTGGGTTGAACTCCAGGAGCCAATTGCTGGACCAGGCTTGCAGCCTGTCCAGATCCCTTTGTAGTTCTGCCTGGTCCTCGTCCGATTGAATTTTTCTCATCAACTTCACATCATCTGCAAACAGGGACACTTCGGAGTCTATTCCTTCCGTCATGTCCTTCACAAATACCAGAAACAGCACCGGTCATAGGACTGACCCCTGTGACACCCCCGCTCATTACAGACGCCCACTCTGACACCTCGCCAGGTGTCAGGTATTCCCTGATCTATTGTAGTGCCTTCCCTGTTATCCCTGTCTGGTTCTCCAGCTTTTGCACTAATCTCTTGTGTGGAACTGTGTCAAACGCCTTCTTACAGTCCAAGAAAATGCAATCTATCCACTCTCTCTCTCTCTCTCTCTCTCTCTCTCTCTCTCTCTCTCTCTCTCTCTCTCTTGTCTTACTGCTGTCACCCTGTCATAGAACTCAAATATTTTTGTGACACAGGATTTCCCGTCCCTGAAACCGTGCTGGCTGTCGTTGTGTGTGCGTGTGTGTGTGTGTGTGTGTGTGTGTGTGTGTGTGTGTGTGTGTGTGTGTGTGTGTGTGTCTGTCTGTGTGTGTAGTAGTAGTTAGTAGTTGTGAAAGGAAAAGTGGGTAATAAGTGGGGTTAGGTTTGTTAAGTCAGCCAGGAACAATTAGCGAGTTATGGTATGCACTCCCATCTAGCGGGCTGGGGCAAAACTCCAGTTCCTGATTGTCTGAGGTGCTTTAATTTCTACTCCTGGTAGTATGAACCTCACCTGGTGTGGGTTGAAGTTTGGGGAGTCACTTCACCTCCACTCTTCTCTTGATCAGGTAAGGTGATCTACCAGGAGTATTTCTGGTCTTTTTTTTTATGGTTACCAGTGCTGTATAACCCTTGTGGTTTAGCGCTTCTTTTGATTATAATAATAATATGGTTACCAGTAATGTCTTTGTCTTTAAGATGGCAAACCATCCTTTATTTCTTAAATGTTGAACTTGCATAACTTCTGGTAACCACTTTATTTTTCTTTATTATCAGCTCTGCTGCTGGCCTGGTCATCCATCAATCCTGGGCGGATTGATACCATCCGCCCAGGATAATCTACACCATTTCTTCAACATCAGAGAACCATCCTGGGTCTTACATACTCCTGCACAAACATCGTACCAGAAACAACAACATCAGAGAACCATCCTGGGTCTTACATACTCCTGCACAAACATCGTACCAGAACCTACGAATTTCGTTGGGGTAATGGTAATCCCCATTCTTGAAGCTGTGAAAGTTGGAACCCGTACCATGAGGTTAATGGTAACTGGAGAATCTTTCCTGAATAGTAATGGAAAAGGGAGCACTCCTTTCCTTGTAGGTAATGGATTATTGAATCCCCATTACATGAGTTTACCGGACGATTAAATCCTCTCTCCTTGGGGTTACAGGGAGACTGAATCCTCTTTCGGGAATTCTGAATCCCCTTTCCTTAAGTTTAACGAAATATTAAATCCTCTTTCACTGGGGGGTAATGGAAGATTGAAATCCCTTTCCAGAGAAGAGAAGGAAGTTAATGGAAGTGGATTCTCTTTGCCTATGGATTACTTGAAGTAAAAACCTGGGGTTTACTGGAATTGGTAAACCCTTGGGAAGAAATTAAAATGGAATTCTCTCACCTGAGGGATAAAGACAGACAGTTTAAACTAACTGAAAACAACGTAATACATTCACAAGGTGAAGACACACAATGCCTTGATAGATGTTACATTTTGTAAATGGTCCAAGTCAGACCGAAACGTCGTCAGAAGCTTTTCTCTTTCCTATGTGCGGGTTATTTGTGTATTAAATTTTGTTTCTTCACTCTCCGTCAGGATGAAAATGATAATAAATCAGATGAATAAGTTTAGAGGAACAGTCACATCTTTGTCTTCATGAAGACTGCAGAACCCACTGAGGTGGAAGACTGCAGAACCCACTGAGGTGGAAGACTGCAGAACCCACTGAGGTGGAAGACTGCAGAACCCACTGAGGTGGAAGACTGCAGAACCCACTGAGGTGGAAGACTGCAGAACCCACTGAGGTGGAAGACTGCAGAACCCACTGAGGTGGAAGACTGCAGAACCCACTGAGGTGGAAGACTGCAGAACCCACTGAGGTGGAAGACTGCAGAACCCACTGAGGTGGAAGACTGCAGAACCCACTGAGGTGGAAGACTGCAGAACCCACTGAGGTGGAAGACTGCAGAACCCACTGAGGTGGAAGACTGCAGAACCCACTGAGGTGGAAGACTGCAGAACCCACTGAGGTGGAAGACTGCAGAACCCACTGAGGTGGAAGACTGCAGAACCCACTGAGGTGGAAGACTGCAGAACCCATTGAGGTAGAAGACTGCAGAACCCACTGAGGTGGAAGACTGCAGAGCCCACTGAGGTGGAAGACTGCAGAGCCCACTGAGGTGGAAGACTGCAGAACCCACTGAGGTGGAAGACTCCACTGATCTGATCAGAAATAGTGACAACCTGGTGGGGGATATAAGGATATATACCTCTGTTATACCTTTGATAAGTTCCCAGTGTTGTTATACTTCCAGAGCCCGTCCTGGGGCCAGGCTCGTCTGATGTCTGGGTGTAGATCCCATCAAAGTCAAGAGAAAACCTATTGGAAGAAGAGACCAGGTTAGGCAACACTCCTGAGCTCACCAGAGACCAGGTTAGGCAACACTCCTGAGCTCACCAGTGACCAGGTTAGGCAACACTCCTGAGCTCACCAGAGACCAGGTGAGGCAACACTCCTGAGCTCACCAGAGACCAGGTTAGGCAACACTCCTGAGCTCACCAGAGACCAGGTTAGGCAACACTCCTGAGCTCACCAGAGACCAGGTTAGGCAACACTCCTGAGCTCACCAGAGACCAGGTTAGGCAACACTCCTGAGCTCACCAGAGACCAGGTTAGGCAACACTCCTGAGCTCACCAGTGACCAGGTTAGGCAACACTCCTGAGCTCACCAGAGACCAGGTGAGGCAACACTCCTGAGCTCACCAGAGACCAGGTTAGGCAACACTCCTGAGCTCACCAACACAATCCGTCACGAAGCTTTGTTTTTCTATCATAATTTAATCTGGTGTATGTTCATCGTGGTTTAGACAGAATCAATTCATTATTCATCCATTACTACAAATCACCATTAACTCCGAAAATATCAACTCATCATCAGTCATTCTTCTCCACAATTCATCATCAACCATCTATCGCCACAGCTCACTATAAACAAATCCATAATTACAACTCACTGTACACCATCCATCACCACATGTCAGCATAATCCATCACCGCAACCCAGTATACATCGTTCATCATTTTAACTCACTATTAACCATTCATCCCCATAACTCACTACCAATCATCCAACACCTTAACTCATCAACCATCCATCGCCACAACTCACCATCAATTACCTCAACTCACTATAAACTATCCATCATAACAGCTCACCATCAACCATCCATCACCACAACTCACCATCAACCATCCATAACAGCAACTCACCATCAATCATCCAACAGATCAATTCATTGTATGTTCTGACCCATAACAACGTGTTCAGTACGTGGTCTGTACCAGATCATTTATCCCGTATAAAGAAATTAGATCAAGTAGAAATGACCCAAAATGGATGAATAATAGGCTCAAATATCTTTTAGGGCAGAAGAAAGGAATTTATAGGCGCATAAAAAGAGGTGAGGGTCATCTTATAAATCAGTATACTGACATTAAGAGGGACGTTAAAAAGGGAATAAGAAAAGCTAAACGGGACTATGAAATTAAAGTTGCTAGGGATTCAAAAACTAACCCAAAAAGTTTTTTCCAGGTTTATAGAACAATAGTTAGGGATAAGATAGGTCCCCTTAAAAATAACTTTGGGCATCTTACTGACAAGGAGAATGATATGTGCTCTATTTTTAATAATTATTTTCTCTCGGTTTTCACACAGGAAGACATTAATAATATCCCAGTAATAAATTTTTACAGAGGCCCAGAAGAAGATAAATTATGTAATATCACAGTCACTAGCAAAATGATTATGAAACAGCTGGACCGACTGAAACAAAATAAATCGCCGGGTCCTGATGAGCTTTTTGCAAGGGTTCTTAAGGAATGCAAATGGAACTCTGTGAACCAATATCTAACATTTTTAATTTATCTCTTCAAACAGGTGTAGTGTCTGATATGTGGAAGATGGCTAATGTAATTCCTATTTTTAAAGCAGGGGACAAGTCACTACCGTCAAACTACCGCCCAATAAGCCTGACCTCAATTGTAGGCAAATTACTAGAGTCAATTATAGCTGATATTATTAGAAGCCATCTAGATAACCATAATTTGATTAATGATACCCAGCATGGATTCACGAGGGCCGTTCCTGCCTATCTAATTTATTAACCTTCTTCAGTAAAGCTTTTGAGGCTGTTGATCACGATAAAGAATTCGATATTGTTTATTTAGACTTTAGTAAGGCTTTTGATAGAGTACCGCACCAGAGACTGTTAAAGAAAGTGGCAGCTCATGGCATTGGGGGAAAAGTGCTGTCATGGATCGAGTCATGGCTCACCAATAGGAAGCAGAGAGTGTGCATAAATGGGGTTAAATCCGAATGGGGACTGGTAACAAGTGGTGTTCCACAAGGATCAGTCTTAGGCCCATTGTTATTTATAATATATATCAATGACCTTGATGAGGGAATTACTAGTGATATGAGCAAATTCGCCGACGACACGAAGATAGGTAGGATAATTGATTCAAACATAGATGTCATAGAACTTCAGGAAGATTTAGACAAACTTAATTCGTGGTCAGAAAAGTGGCAGATGCAGTTCAATGTAGATAAATGCAAGGTTCTGAAGCTCGGGAGTGTCCATAACCCAAGCACTTATAAGTTAAATAACGTAGAACTTAGCCATACAGATTGCGAGAAGGACTTGGGGTGATGGTAAGCAGCAACCTTAAACCAAGACAGCAATGCCTAAGCGTACGTAATAAGGCAAATAGATTACTGGGATTTATATCAAGAAGTGTTAGCAACAGAAGTCCAGAGGTTATATTACAGCTTTATACATCATTAGTAAGGCCTCACCTAGATTACGCAGCTCAGTTCTGGTCTCCATATTACATAATGGACATAAATTCGTTAGAAAACATTCAGCGTAGAATGACTAAATTAATACAAGCATTAGAAATCTTCCTTACGAAGAAAGATTGAAGACCCTAAAATTACATTCACTTGTAAGACGTAGAATGAGGGAGACATGATCGAGGTATACAAGTGGAAAATGGGTATTAACAAAGGGGATATAAATAAGGTCTTGAGGATATCTCTCCAAGAGAGAACCCGCAATAATGGATTCAAGTTAGATAAGTTTAGATTTAGAAAGGATATAGGAAAGTATTGGTTTGGAAATAGGGTAGTTGATGAGTGGAACAGTCTGCCTAGTAGGGTTATTGAAGCTAGGACCTTGGGTAGTTTCAAATTTAGGTTGGATATATTCATGAGTGAGAGGGGTTGGATTTGAGTGGGACTCGCGCTTGAGTGGGTAAAATTGTCAAAGCTTATTTCTTGGGTAGCATTGAAAATTGGGTTGAGCAAATATTCTGTTAGTGGGACGGATTGTGAAGGACCTGCCTAGTATGGGCCAACAGGCCTGCTGCAGTGTTCCTCCTTTCTTATGTTCTTATGTTCTTAGATCAACATTGTATGTTCTGACCCATAACAACGTTTTCAGTACGTGGTCTGTACCAGATCAACATTGTATGTGCAAATAAAGTCAAGAAAATTTTCCACCCAGCTTGAGTTTCTTAAGAAAAACCTGTCTTCAATTTGTTTGTTGCTGGATTAAGAAAATCTTGTCTTAAATCAAGTATTTGGTGGCTAAACACAAACTTCCTACACTTTTACTCAAGGGTCTTTCACACTACTTATGTATGGTGACCCATAGGTTCCTCAACGTCATTGTATGGTGACCCATAGGTTCCTCATAACTTCATTGTATGGTGACCCATAGGTTCCCCAACTTCATTGTATGGTGACTCATAGGTTCCTCATAACTTCACTGTATGGTTTGTATGATGACACATAGGTTCTTCATAACTTCATTGTATGGTGACTCATAGGTCCTTCATAACTTCATTGTATGGTGACCCATAGGTTCCTCATAACTTCATTGTATGATGACCCATAGGTTCCTCGACTTCATTGTATGGTGACCCATAGATTCCTCATAAGTTCATTGTATGATGACCCATAGGTTCCTCATAACGTCATTGTATGATGACCCATAGGTTCCTCATAACTTCACTGTATGGTTTATATGATGACCCATAGGTCCTTCATAACTTCATTGTACGGTGACACATAGATTCCTCATAACTTCATTGTATGATAACCCATAGGTTCCTCATAACTTCACTGTATGGTTTGTATGGTGACTCATAGGATCTTCATAACTTCATTGTATGGTGACTCATAGGTCTCTCATAACCTCCTATATAGTTACTCATAGGTTCTTCACATTTTTCTTAAACCATCGAGTGGGTTTTTGTTTTTATGTTCAGTTTAAGTCTGCATTTCATAACTGTTCCTCAAGCAGTGTAGCTGAAAAAATACCTTGGATGACAATCATAGTGTTATCTTAGGTCAAATTTTTCTAGTCAAACTGTGGTCACCTTGATATTGTTTTCTAAGACAAACCTGACTTACAGGGAAAGGTTTCTAACCTGCTTCACCATGTCAAATGGAAAGTAAACACCATAAAAATTAACACTGATTATACACACAGAGGAAAACAGATATGTGAACACTGAACATCGAGAATTTATAAGATTTATTTTTTTAATATTTATGTGCACATTGAGACAGAAAGAAGAAACAGATAGTCACCATCAAGCAGCCATAATTTCAGCTAACCATTAACCATCCAGGTTTGTTGATTATTGTTGTAGGAAAGATGTTGGTACAGGACACTAGTGGTACAGGACACTGGTGGTACAGGACACTGGTGGTACAGGACACTGGTGGTACAGGACACTGGTGGTACAGGACACTGGTGGTACAGGACACTGGTGGTACAGGACACTGGTGGTACAGGACACTGGTGGTGTTATTTAACCGGGAAGATTGTTATGAAATGTGTTGAGCAGTAAATGCGTAATACCTGATGAATAGGAGGAAATCTGATTCGAAAGAAGGAAGAGGAGAGAAACTACAAATCTCTGGATCAAGATCTTTTCACCGGGTGAGACACCTCCTTCAAAGTGAACTGTAGCCAGATTGTTGGGAGGACCAGGCCCACACTACACTCTCACCAGGTCCATACTACACTCTCACCAGGTCCACACTACACTCTCACCAGGTCCACACTACACTCTCACCAGGTCCACACTACACTCTCACCAGGTCCACACTACACTCTCACCAGGTCCACACTACACTCTCACCAGGTCCACACTACACTCTCACCAGGTCCACTACACTCTCACCAGGTCCACTACACTCTCACCAGGTTCACACTACTCTCACCAGGTCCACACTACACTCTCACCAGGTCCACACTACACTCTCACCAGGTCCACACTACTCTCACCAGGTCCACTACTCTCACCAGGTCCACACCACTCACCAGGTCCACACTACACTCTCACCAGGTCCACATCGGTCACTACCTCACCAGGTCCACACTACACTCACCAGGTCCACACTACACTCTCACCAGGTCACACTACACTCTCACCAGGTCCACACTACACTCTCACCAGGTCCACACTACACTCTCACCAGGTCCACACTACACTCACCAGGTCCACACTACACTCTCACCAGGTCCACACTACACTCTCACCAGGTCCACACTACACTCACCAGGTCCACACTACACTCTCACCAGGTCCACACTACACTCTCACCAGGTCCACACTACACTCTCACCAGGTCCACACTACACTTCACCAGGTCCACACTACACTCACCAGGTCCACACTACACCTCACCAGGTCCACACTACACTCTCACCAGGTCCACACTACACTCTCACCAGGTCCACACTACACTCTCACCAGGTCCACACTACACTCTCACCAGGTCCACACTACACTCTCACCAGGTCCACACTACACTCTCACCAGGTCCACACTACACTCACCAGGTCCACACTACACTCTCACCAGGTCCACACTACACTCACCAGGTCCACACTACACTCTCACCAGGTCCACACTACATCTCACCAGGTCCACACTACACTCTCACCAGGTCCACACTACACTCACCAGGTCCACACTACACTCTCACCAGGTCACACTACACTCTCACCAGGTCCACACTACACTCTCACCAGGTTCACACTACACTCTCACCAGGTCCACACTACACTCTCACCAGGTCCACACTACACTCTCACCAGGTCCACACTACACTCTCACCAGGTCCACACTACACTCTCACCAGGTCCACTACACTCTCACCAGGTCCACACTACACTCTCACCAGGTCCACACTACACTCTCACCAGGTCCACACTACACTCTCACCAGGTCCACACTACACTCTACCAGGTCCACACTACACTCTCACCAGGTCCACACTACACTCTCACCAGGTCCACACTACACTCTCACCAGGTCCACACTACACCTCACCAGGTCCACACTACACTCTCACCAGGTCCACACTACACTCTCACCAGGTCCACACTACACTCTCACCAGGTCCACACTACACTCTCACCAGGTCCACACTACACTCTCACAAGGTCCACACTACACTCTCACCAGTCCACACACCTCTACCAGGTCCACACTACACTTCACCAGGACCACACTACACACTCACCAGGTCCACACTACACTCTCACCAGGTCCACACTACACTCTCACCAGGTCCACACTACACTCTCACCAGGTCCACACTACACTCTCACCAGGTCCACACTACACTCTCACCAGGTCCACACTACACTCTCACCAGGTCAACACTACACTCTCACCAGGTCCACACTACACTCACCAGGTCCACACTACACTCTCACCAGGTCCACACTACACTCTCACCAGGTCCACACTACAATCTCACCAGGTCCACACTACTCTCTGTTTATTCCTTTTTGCTGTTTTTTTAAACTAGCTATTCCCTTTTTGTTCTGTTATTTAAACTAAAAGTCAACAAGACTATCCTACTTCCTTCTGATTAAAATAACAAAAATTAAAAATGGGACATATAACAAAAAGTTTTGTGAGTTTGATGAAGATCTCGACTATTTACAGTTAGAGATCCTCCCTCTTCCTTGATCCTCCCTCTTCCTTGATCCTCCCTCTTCCTTGCAGGAATATCTCAGTTTGAAATAAGATATCCATCAACCAAATACACTCAGTTGAAGGAGTGGGATAATCTTTGATATTAACATCCTGGGTTAGCTGAAAAATACATAGAAGAGGATCGATTAAGCTTATGTTATTAATCCCGTGCGGAGGATGGCAACAAAGATAATATGCCCAGACATGACAATCAAAAATTAAAAATTAAGCAAAATCTTAAATATTCCAAAAATTAAAAATTAAGCAAAATCATAAATATTCCATAGGGTTGGAATGAAGTTAAAATTCTTCATGTATCCTCTGATACCATGATAAAATGATAAGGTGTGGGGTTAAAAGATAAAGAATTAAATACAAAGTGGGAGTTGTCACAGTTGCTTTTTGCTGATGACACTGTGCTTTTGAGAGATTCTGAAGAGAAGTTGCAGAGGTTGGTGGATGAATTTGGTAGGGTGTGTAAAAGAAGAAAATTGAAAGTGAATATAGGAAAGAGTAAGGTGATGAGGATAACAAAAAGATTAGGTGACGAAAGATTGGATATCAGATTGGAGGGAGAGAGTATGGAGGAGGTGAATGTATTCAGATATTTGGGAGTGGACATGTCAGCAGATGGGTCTATGAAGGATGAGGTGAATCATAGAATTGATGAGGTAAAAGGGTGAGTGGTGCACTTCGGAGTCTGTGGAGACAAGAACTTTGTCCATGGAAGTAAAGAAGGAATGTATGAGAGTAGTTATACCAACACTCTTATATGGGTGTGAAGCATGGGTGATGAATGTTGCAACGAGGAGAAGGCTGGAGGCAGTGGAGATGTCATGTCTGAGGTCAATGTGTGGTGTGAATATAATGCAGAGAATTCGGAGTTTGGAATTAGGAGGAGGTGGGATTACCAAAACTATTATCCAGAGAGCTGAGGAGGGTTGTTGAGGTGGTTCGGCCATGTAGAGAGAATGGAACGAGACAGAATAACTTCGAAGTGTATAAATCTGTAGTGGAGGAAGGCGGGGTAGGGGTCGGCCTAGGAAAGGTTGGAGGAGGGGTAAAGGAAGTTTTGTGCAGGGCTGGACTTCCAGCAAGCATGTGTGAGCGTATTTGATAGGAGTGAATGGAGACAAATGGTTTTAATACTTGACGTGCTGTTGGAGTGTGAGCAAAGTAACATTTATGAAGGGATTCAGGGAAACCGGCAGGCCGGACTTGAGTCCTGGAGATGGGAAGTACAGTGTCTGCATTCTGAAGGAGGGGTGTTAATGTTGCAGTTTTATAACTGTAGTGTGAAGCACCCCTCTGGCAAGACAGTGATGGAGTGAATGATGATGAAAGTTTTTCTTTTTCGGGCCACCCTGCCTTGGTGGGAATCGGCCGATGTGTTAATATATATAATATATAATGTAAAAAATATATCTAAAAATGTTTTAGATGGTGGTATATGAAAGTCGCATAATTGATGGTGATGATATGTGTGAAAGCCATCATTCAACACATCATCTGTAATAAAAAATTTAAGCGTTCCCGAAATGCTAAGAAATCGAAATTGTCATTATTATTTGCGACCAGTGTCAACCTCAGACCTTGCCACGTGGAGGCCAGTGGTTCGTCTTTAAGGTCCACCCGACCACTTACTGTGTTTTTGAAGCTTTCCCCAAGGTCTGCCTCATCAAACAGTATTCCCATCTTTCCCAGGTCCATGTGTCCAGGAATCCATCCGTGGGCCCCCGGATGTCTTCCCTTCCTCACTTCCCTTAGGTTATATTCCCAGGTCCATGTGTCCAGGAGTCCATCTGTCCGCCTCAGATATTCTCCCTTCCCCACTTCCCCAAGGTATCCTCGCCTTTCCCAGGTCCATGTGTCCAGGAATCCATCCGTGGGCCCCCGGATGTCTCCCCTTTCTCACTTCTCTTAGGTTATATCCCCAGGTTCATGTGTCCAGGAGTCCATTTGTGTCCCCTCAGATATTCTCCCTTCCCCAAGGTCTGCCCCATCAACCAGTATCCTCGTCTTTCCCAGGTCCATGTGTCCAGGAGTCCATCTGTCCGCCTCAGATATTCTCCCTTCCCCACTTCTCCAGGGTATCCTTGCCTTCCCCAGGTCCATGTGTCCAGGAATCCATCCGTGGGCCCCCGGATGTCTCCCCTTCCTCACTTTCCTTAGGATATATTCCAGTCTCAGCCTTCCCCAGGTTATGTATCCCGAAGTTAGCTCAGCCACCCCCAGTGATCTAGCTAGATGAGAACGTTGCCTTGTCTAGCTGGTCTACGGTAGAGACTGTCCAGGTGGGTGGAATTACTGGAGGTGACACACAGAAAACTGCGTCCAGTAATTACACCCACCAAGACAGCCACGACCGTACACCAGCTAGACGCAGCCAAGCTACCCTCCAGTTCCCCCACCAAGGTGAGGCCACTCAATAAAATTTTGGAAGTTCTATTTATATTATACCCTTTATTTACATAAAAAATAAGATTTTTTTACTAAATTAGCAGTTTAAGTGGGTTTGTGAAAGTTTTATTGTGACTTTATGAGTGTTCGTGTGTTTGTCCACCTCACGAGAACTATAATAAGTGTTGAATTTTATATTTTATTTGGTTATTTTTCTTATTTATTTGAAAGATGCGCAGTTACAAGCGCTTGCGCACAATGGAAGTTACATTGTATGACTTTTTTGGGTTATCCTGGGTAATGTACACATATGTTACTATGTATGACAATTTGTGTAACTGTATTTACGAGTACCTGAACCTAAGTAAACTTACACACACTTGTTTTTACACTCATTTGCGCATTTCCGCAAAGGCCTCTGTTGATTCACTGTCATTCATACACAGAAAAAACTACGCACACACACACACACACACACACACACACACACACACACACACACACACACACACACACGCCTAGCAAACCTAAGAACAGCATTCCGACATCTTAATAAAGAATCGTTCAGGACCCTGTACACTGTGTACGTTAGGCCCATACTGGAGTATGCAGCACCAGTTTGGAACCCACATCTAGCCAAGCACGTGAAGAAGCTCGAGAAAGTGCAAAGGTTTGAAACAAGACTAGTCCCAGAGCTAAGGGGTATGTCCTACGAGGAGAGGTTAAGGGAAATCGACCTAACGACACTGGAGGACAGGAGAGATAAGGGGGACATGATAACGACATATAAGGTACTGAGAGGAATTGACAAGGTGGACAGAGACAGAATGTTCCAGAGATGGGACACAGCAACAAGGGGACACAGTTGGAAGTTGAAGACTCAGATGAATCACAGGGATGTTAGGAAGTATTTCTTCAGTCACAGAGTTGTCGGGAAGTGGAATAGTTTGGGATGCGATGTAGTGGAGGCAGGTTCCATACATAGCTTTAAGAAGAGGTATGATAAAGCTTATGGCGCAGGGAGAGTGACCCAATAGCGGCACACACACACACATATATATATATATATATATATATATATATATATATATATATATATATATATATATATATATAATATATATATATATATATATATATATATATATATATACATATATATATAATAATATATATATATATATATATATATATATATATATATATATATATATATATATATATATATATATATATTTCAACAAGTGCAGGCATTGTACTTCCCATTTCCAGGACTCAAGTCCAACTAAATCAATTAACTGGTTTCCCTGAATCCCTTCACACAATATTACCCTGCTCACACTCCAACAGCTCTTCAGGTCCCAAAAACCATTCGTCTCCATTCACTCCTATCTAAAATGCTCACACATGTTTGCTGGAAGTCCAAGCCCCTCGCCCACAAAACCTCCTTTACCCCCTCCCTCCAACCTTTTCGAGGACGACCCCTACCCCGTTTTCCTTCCCCTACAGATGTATACGCTCTCCATATAATAATAATAATAATAATAATAATAATAATAATAATAATAATAATAATTTGCTAAAGGGCCGGCCGACCGACCACCTAGACATTTAAGTTAAAATAGTGTAATTTATAAAAGGAAGAAATCAGAACCGTCTAACTTAAAGAAAGAAATTGATTCAATCTTCTTTTTGTAAAAATTAGCATTAATAGGAGAGAGCAGCTTATAACAGCCTATTTGGAGAGGACAGCTTATAACGGCCTATTAGGAGAGGGCAGCTTTTACAGCCTATTAGGAGAGGGCAGCTTATAACAGCCTATTAGGAGAGGGCAGTTTATAACAGCCAAGAAAGGCTTAATCACCTATTTTTTACTTTTTAGTTAATTTACCATGGATCTTAAGGAACACTTATGAACGTACACCTCCAGGACACTAAAATCATGCAACCCCACCATAATTATAATATCTAGCCTGTGTTTATTCATATCTTTGGTTTAGAAGTTCTGGGAAAAAAGATAGAAAAATAGGGGTATTACATTTACAGGGATAAAAATGTATGAGAGGATATAGGTCGACATCAAAAGAGAAATTTATACCGATGAAAAAAAATTGTAGAATAATTTCATAGGGAATGTATAAAATATAACAAGTAAGAATAAAAAGTATATGTTGTGTGGCTAAGATAACACAAGTATAAAAATTAAATTTCTCTATAAAATTTAACCACAAATAGTTTAGTTTAATTTATCCAATTACAAAAAAAAATATTGAATTTTAATTTAATCATACAATTTCTAAAAAAATGGTCTCAAATAGTTTAGTATGATTTATTGAATAAATCAGCTGAGTTTCTAGTAGTGATATAAATTACTAGTTTTCAGGTAAGGTATGAAGTTGTGATGGTGTTATTGTTTATATTGTGGACATCACTGCAAAGTTTCTTTTTTACATACTTCTGTATAAGATGTTATTGTATTCACACTAAATAAAATAAATACATAAATACATACATATTTACACTTTACATACATATATACCCTAATACATAAATTAGACTGGGATAAGTAAATTTCTTGCATAATCTTTCCAGTCTGCTGCAAATCACCAAATTTACAAATCAAACATTACATAAGTAAGTCCAATTAGCAAACCATACATCATATTTATGCATCACATGATCACACTGCAATATCTACAAAAAGTCTTTCTTTCTACACTTAGCATCTGCCAAATCTGTAACTCATCAAACTGTATCTTCTTGAGGACACAGATCTCAACATCCAATAGGCACAGAGCACTTAGTCTTCCCTGGGTCAATGTCGTTCTCAGATAATTCTTTATCAGTGCCAATTTGCTGAATGACCTTTCTCCCGAACAACTAGTGACCATCATGCTCCAACATTAACACCTGGAAAGGTATCAGCAAGACCTTCATCATGTAGTAACACTGCCTGTAGAGATGGAGTGAGACATGACCTGAGCTTGGCAAAGGCTGCAAACTGGACAATTTCCTCAACAAACACACTACTGAAGTCTTGAGGGCAAACACTGATAAGTTTCTTAGCCTCATTTTTTAACTCTGTATCAGGTAGACTGCATAAGTTGACTATTACATTGAACCTGTCATACACTGCTTGGTATGCTGCCTTGTTGTAAGGCAACACAACTGTCATACACTGCTTGGTATGCTGCCTTGTTGTAAGGCAACATACAACTGTCATACACTGCTTGGTATGCTGCCTTGTTGTAAGGCAACACACAACTGTCATACACTGCTTGGTATGCTGCCTTGTTGTAAGGCAACACAACTGTCATACACTGCTTGGTATGCTGCCTTGTTGTAAGGCAACACAACTGTCATACACTGCTTGGTATGCTGCCTTGTTGTAAGGCAACACAACTGGTCTAAAATGACATTGAAAGTTTCACATCTGAATTTTTCTCTGGGAGACAAAACAACTTCCTCTGAGACTGATCATGGGTTGGCATCATATTCCTTGTTTCTCCTTTGCTTGCTTGAAGTTGATTTGTAGTCTGTGTTGCCACAGATGTTCCCAGCATCCAGTTTTAGCTCTTCATACCTTTCTCGAATTGATTTCAGAAACCTTTCCAGAGAATCAATTAAATCCACCACCATTTTGAGGTCAACATCAACACCTTGGAAAGCTTTGCTTCATGTCATGTTTCGGGTGTTTGCTCCAAGTCACTTTCAGTATCTCTGATTGCATTTTGAATAGAGTTGTATCAATGTACAAGAACTTCATTAGCATCATCTTTTGCTGACCAACGAGTGTCTGAAAAAGACTTCACAGTTAGTGCTCTTTTCTTTCCTTCCAAAGACTTCATTAGATTTGCCCATCAGCGTGTTGACGCAGAAAAAAAGGTGTATAAACTCTGTATAAAGCCAAAATAACTAATAGCTTCCACACAGCAAGAGGCAGCAGCCTGTCCTACAAGATTCAGTGAGTGAGCAGCACTGGGAATAAAAACTGCTGCTGAGTTCTTATTTTTAAGTTCCTGTGTAGCAACCGGACATATTACTGGCATTGTCTTAGGACTGCCTCTGCAGTCTTCAAAATTAACACCTTCTTCTTCTAGAAATTCTAGCAGAGATGTAGACATCACTTCAGCCATGTGAGAGCCAGTCTGCAGGAAAGTTAAAAATCTTTCTACCTTCTTTCCAGAAACGACATATGGCACAATCACTGTTAGCTGGTCAACTTGAGCCAAGTCTGGTGCTGAATAAACAGAAACTGAGAAGTACGTTGCAGTTTTAAGCTCTGTCACAATATAATTCCTAACATATTTCACCATCAGCAGAACAATTTCTTCGTATATTGCTGGTGATAAATATGATTGCTTACCACTTCCAGGATTGCCAGATTCTTTAAGGTGTCAGATCAAAAATGGATCAAATTGGGCAATAAGTTACATGATTCCTAAAAAGTTCCCATTATGCTTGGATCCTATGGTCTCTTCACTACCCCTAAATGGCAGGTCTCTCAGCTAAAAAGACTGTCACTGCCACAACACGGCGCAATACTTCACACCAGTATTTCTTGTTTTCATGCACTTGTTTCACCAAGTGCATGACTTTTTTCATGAATTTCCATTTTTTTCTCTGCTTTCTTCCACTCATTAAAGTCATCCTTGCTGGAAAACCTGTCACATCCACTGAACATCAGAGTACAATAAGGGCAATAAACAACTAAATTTGATGGGCTGTACAGGAGCCACTTTCTTAAATGCTGATCACCATTATCGTGAAGAGAGTAAAACATGGAATTCTTGAAATGACGACAATGCCTCTCCAGCTTGCCCTGACCTGATAATAGCGTCGAAATTCTGGGTGTGAGTCGGAATCATTTTTGTTTTGACATATGGTGGCAGTTGACCAAAAGGACACATGCTTTTCTCTGACAGGAAACCACATGACTGGGTCTGAATCACATGGTGGCGCTTCACTGTCCATGTCTACACAAATATCTGTAGAATGTTTTTGTGGTGATTCATCACCTTTACTATCATGATTTGGTATGTTCTTTTTATTTTCTGCAGATGTACTTGGGAATGCGGGTGGGTACTCAGAAGAAACATCATCTGGTAGTGGTACTGGTCCTTCATTAGTAGCTTCAATGTTTTCCACTACGGAAACAGAGAAAAATTCTGTGAGGCGTTTTGTCTTTGCCAAGACCGCAGCATTTATTTCGCTTCGTTCTTTGGAAATCTTTGTTTTCTGAGATCCTGACAACTGAATTTTCCGTGGCATATCGGATCTTCTGAAAAAACAAATATTCAGATTTTTTGACATTTAATGACAATGCAGTTAATGACACACACACACACACACACACATACACACACACACACACAGAAGGGTTAGAGGAGACATGATAACGACATACAAAATACTGCAGAGAATCGACAAGGTAGATAGTGACAGTATGTTCCAGAGAGGGAACACAGAAACAAGGGGACACAACTGGAAGCTGAAGACTCAGATGAGTCAAAGGGATGTTAGGAAGCACTTCTTCAGCCATAGAGTAGTTAGGAAGTGTAATATTCTAGCGAACGATATAGAGGAGGCGGGGACCATACATAGTTTTAAGACAAGGTATGATAAAGCTCATGGAGCAGGGAGAGCAGAGACCCAGTAGCGGACAGCGAAGAGGCGGGGCCAGGAGCTGAGTCTCGACCCCTGCAACCACAATTAGGTGAGGACAATTAGGTGAATACACACACACACAC
>WNWK01036831.1:0-18901 GCA_009830355.1 Cherax destructor
TACCTGGCTTCCTCCATGCTAAAGGTCACGTTTCCCGGGCGTCAACATGGCTGCCCCCGTTGCTGACGGATGGCTGTATTTTTCTTCAAAAACCCCCCATCAAGCTGAGAGTTTCCCCTACATTTCTCACTGTTGGACCTGTTACTCGTATTCAAAAACCCCAAGCGACTGTCCTAAAAAGGGGGAAAAGAAGTTTTGCACTACATGTAGTAGTAAAGGGGATTTGTTTTTTAAATCAGGGCACCGCCGCTGCTCCACCAACACCATCTTGCCTCAACAAAAAAAGCAACGTCATCACACACTTGCTGCTAAATGCCCCCTCGTAAAGACATTCTGAAGCCCCAAGCCCCAAAAAAATCATCTTCACAATCACCCACCTATGCTGCAATTACAAAACACAAGCTACCAAAACTAAAATTCCCCAAACTTCCACCAACCTCCCCTAAACATCGCACCTGCCTTTGAAACCACCATCTACTCTTGGTCTATGCTCATATCATAATGCTGCTGTTCCTGGGTTTTTCCCCAAACCTCCATCAACGAACTCTTCAAATTAAACAACATGCCAGGAAAAAAATTTTCCCCGTTCCCCCCATCTTCTGTGATACTCCAATTCCAGCATATTGCGCATTCTACCTCGGGTGGCTCAGCTGATGCTCCACCACCACCAACACCAGTAATACTGACTCCCCCCAAAACAACAACCAATGGGGAAGCTCACCCCCCCTCCCCCCCCTACCAAACCAATCAGCTCCCCCCTTGCCAGTCTCGCCACAACCACTTTCCCCAATGAGAAGCCTTCACCCCCTTTTCCCCCCCGAACCAACCCGGGAACCGTCTTCCACCCCCCTGCCCCCCCAACACTTCCACCCCATGTTTGGTGTAAGATTTTTTACTACTCACAATTTCCCTCAACAATGATGCCTGCTGACCTTACTCAACATCCCCCGATGGAACTGTTAAGTTCAGCTGTAATACCACACCACTCCAGCCCTCGACAACTTTTAAAGACCTTAACACCCCAACTTCCAACGTCTAATTAAAAAAAACACATCTCACTACGACAGTTCCCCCGCTTGAATGGGAACGCTTCGTGATTTCTCCAAACATCACTGTAATGTGATTTTGCCTTCTGGGCCTTGCCTGCCTTCTGGGACTCTTCCATCGACCCCCGAGGGCCTCCCAGTCCACCTACACCCGCCTCATCAGCTGCTACAAACTCGCTCCAGCGTCACACACCGATCAACAACGCTGGGGTTTCTCTGCACATGTCCCCCCAAATGGACGTGCCCCCCCCGTATATTCCCTCATCCTCCCCCTTTCCCCACCCCCATATTTCTATCCTTACCCACCTTCTTCCATCCCAGCTTACCGACGCTCGGAAAAATCATGCACGATCTAATGGGCCCGACAAAATATATAAAAAATATATATATATATATATATATATATATATATATATATATATATATATATATATATATATATATATATATATATATATATATATATAAAGACAACCACTATGAAAAAAAAAAAATTTCCCCAAACGTTTTCCCGTGACTACTCACATTTAAAAGGAAAATATAAAATATGAACTATGTGAGTAGTCCCCCAAAATTTTTATATTTTTTGCTTCAAATTTTTATATCACCTGTTTACGGGTTTTTTTTGAATATATATATATATATATATATATATATATATATATATATATATATATATATATATATATATATATATATATATATATATATATATTGGGGGTGGGGGGGTTGGTAGACAAAAACCCCCGGGAAGTACTCCCCCCCCCTTGCCAGGTGACTGTGAAACAAAAACCTGAAACTGTTTTACATGATGGTAGGATTGCTGGTGTTTTTTTTCTGTCTCATAAACATGCAAGATATCAGGTACGTCTTGCTACTTCT
This sequence comes from Cherax destructor, assembly GCA_009830355.1. Lineage (NCBI taxonomy): Eukaryota > Metazoa > Arthropoda > Malacostraca > Decapoda > Parastacidae > Cherax > Cherax destructor. Next base: position 1,929 of record WNWK01036831.1, read on the forward strand.
ATTTTCACTTAGGTCACACTACCCAAACATGTACACTTTTTTTATACACTCATCTGAGTTTCTTTGTTTTTTTCTTAATAGTTCTTTTTTTTTGTTTTTCCCCCTTTTATATCCAGGGGGGAAAATTTGGGAAAAAGAATTTTTCCCCCGTAAGCCATGCGTGTTGTAAAAGTCAACTAAAATGCCGGGAACAAGGGGGAAAAACCCCCCTTTTTCCCGTATAGCTTCCCCCAAAAAAAAAAAAAAAGAAAACCGTAAAGGGGTTTGGGTGTTTGAATGTGCGTGGATGTTGTGCAAAAAGATAAGAAAGAGATGATTGTAATGTTATGAATAAAAAAAAGCTGGTTTCCTGGCTTTAAGTGAGACAAAGCTGAAGGGGTAGGAAGTTTCGGGGGGGGGAAAAAATAAATGGGTTAAAAACCCCTTTTTTTAAAAGAGTTAGGCTAAAGAAGGAGTGGAAAAATGTTGAATAATCAGTTATGGCAAGTAAAAAGGAATATAAATGTATAAATTCAAGGATTATGTGGGGGAAAAAAAAGGTTGGAAAAAGTGGGTTATAGTAAGTGTTTATGCCCCGGAGAAAAAGGGGGTAGAGGGGAAAAATTTTTGGGGAAAAGTTGAGTAAAGGGGTGGGGGGTTTTTAACCGTGAAAAAAGTAATTGTGGTTGGGGATCTTAATGCTAAAGTGGGTAAAAATGTTGTGGGGGGGAGTAGGTAAATTTGGGTGCCGGGGGGAAATGTAAAGGGGGAAAAAATTAATTGAACTATGTGTGAAAGGGGTTTTTTGGGAATAAGTAATACATTTTTTTATGAAAAGGGGGGATAAATAAATATAAAAGGGGTTTTATATAGCACGTGGGGGAAATAGTTTGTTGGATTATGTTTTGGGGGGGAAAAATTTGATGAGTAGGCTTCAGGATGTACATGTTTATGAGGGCAACGGATATATCAGATCATTATTTTTGTAGCAAGTTAGGGAAAGGGTTTTAATGGGAAAAAAAAAATGGCAAAAACAAGTAAAGAGAGGTAAAATGTATAAAAAAGGGAGGAAAGTTAGGGTGAGATATCCTATTGGAAAAGGGGGGCTAGTGCAAGTGGGAAAAATTGGGATAGTTTTAAAAATGCAGTTTTGGGGAATGTGGGGCAGAAGTTTGTGGCTATGGGGGGGTGGGGGGAAAAAAGGGTGGTGGTGGAATGAAGAAGTAAAGGGGGAAAAAGAAAAAAGGTAGCTTATGAGGGTTTTAAAAAAAAAGTGTTAATAGAAGGCAAGTATATGGAGAGTAAAAAAGGTAAAAAAGGGGGTGAGGAGTAAAAAAGAAGAGCGGATAAAAGAAGGGGGGGCCTTTAAAAAATTTTGCTAAAAACAAGAAAAAATTTTGGAGTGAGATAAAAAAGGGAAAAAGCCTAGGGAACGAAGGTTTTTTCCCCATTAAAAACAGAGTAGGGGTTAGTAGGGGGGGAGATGGGGTATTGGGTAATGGGGGAATTTAAAAAAAGGAAATTTTAAATGTCGATGAAAAAGGGGGGCGGTAATTTCCTTTAGGGAGGGGTAAACATCGTTTGGAGTAAGAAGAGCAGGAGGGGGATAGGGGGGGGCGTGGGGCATTACGTAGAAAAAAAGGGGTAAGCAGCTGGAATTGACGGAATCGAAAAAAATTTAAAAAACGGGGGGGGGATATAGTGCTGGGTGGTTGGTATTTTTTTTTAATAAATGTATGAAATGGGGAAGGTACCTAGGGATTGGCAGAGAGCATGTATAGTTCCTTTATAAAAGGAAATGGGAAAAAAAAAGAGTGAAAAATTAGGGGGAAAATAAGTTTCTATTATCCAGGAAAAGGGTTTGGCGGGTTTTGAAAGAATTAGAGGAAAAGACAGAAGTGGGATTGCAGATGAAAGGGGGTTTTTTAAATTGGGTAGGGGTGTGTAGATCAATGTTTACAAAAAAGCATATATGTGAACAGTATTTAGAAAAAGGTAAGTTTTTTGTTTTTATGGTTTTAAAAAAAAGGCATATGATAGAGTGGATAGGGGGCAATGTGGCAAATTTCAAGTTATGGGGTGTGAGTTCAAAGGCTGTAAGGGGTTTTTAAAAAGGAAGTGAGGCTCAGGTTAGGGTGTGAGGGAAATTTTTTTGGAAAAAGTAGGTCTTGACAGGGATGTGTAATGCCCCAATGGTTTTTTTAATATATTTATAGATGGGGTTGAAAAAAATAAATGCTAGGGTGTTGGGGAGGGGTTTTGGGTTTTATGGAGAATTAAAAAAATGGGAGTTGACACAGTTACTTTTTTGTGATACTTTTAGGGGAAAATTTAAAAAAGTTGAAAAAGGTTGTGGACGAGTTTGGGAGAGTGTGAAAAAGGAGAAAGTTAAAAGTGAACATAGATAAGAGTAAGGTGATGAGGGTATCAAACGATTTAAATAAAGAAAAATTGGATATCACATTGGGAGGGGGGGATGGAAGAATAAATGTTTTCAAATTTTTGGGGGTTGACGTGTCAGCGGATGGGTTTATGGGGTGAGGTTAACCATAAATTGATGAAAAAAAAAAAGGGATGGTGCATTGAGGATCTGTGGAGAAAAAAAGTTATCCATGGAGGCAAAAAGGGGGAAGTAAAATATGGGCCCAACACTCTTATATGGGGTGAAGCATGGGTTGCAAAGCTGCAGCGAGGGGAGGGGGGGAGGCAGTGGAGATGTCCGTCTAAGGGCAATGTGTGGTGTAAATATTATGCCAAAAAATTTGGAAAGTAAATTGGAGAAGGTGTGGAGTTACTAAAGGAAAATTTTCAGAGGGCTGAAAGGGTTGTTGAAATGGTTTGGCATTTGGAGAGAATGGATCCCCAAATAAATTCTTGGAAGGGGGTATAAATATGTAGGGGGAAAAAAGGCGGGGGGGGTCGTCCTGAAAAGGTTGAAAGGGAAAAGGGGGGAAAAAAGGGGGGTTTTTGGGCGGGGGTTGGACTTCCAGCAACATGTGTGAAAAATGTTGAAAAGGGGGGAATGGGAAATGGTTTTGGGCATGACGGTCTGTTGGAGTGTGAGCAGGGGTTTTAAATTTTTTGAAGGGATCCGGGAAACCCCTTTTGATTTAATTTTGGCTTGAGTCCCCCGGGAAAAGGGGAATACAATTTCACTTTAAAGGGGGGGCTGAATAAAAGACAGCTGGGAGGGACTTTTTCAGCTGTGTATCACTCCCTGCAAGGAAAATGATTATGTAGGTGTGGGGAAAGTGTTGAATGATGATGAAAGTATTTTCTTTTTGGGGATTTTTTTCTTTTTGGGTCACCCCGCCTCGGTGGGGGGACTTGTTGAAAAAAAAAAAAAAAAAAAAAAAAAAAAAAAAAAAAAATATATATATATATATATATATATATATATATATATATATATATATATATATATATATGTCGTGCCATTGGAAAACTGGTCAATTAAAAAACTCATCTAAAATTAATCCTTTCTAAAATTTTCTCTTATACGTTTAAAAATATATTTTTTTTTTTTAGGTTAATGTAAAATTTATAATTTTGTACCAAGAGAAACTTTGCCTACCTAATTAAATTTTAACAAGGGAAAATTTTAATTTTTCCTAACCCAATAAATATATTTTAGATACGTTAACATTAATTTAATAATAAAAAAACATTGAAATATATTTTTTTTTATGTTCAGAATGATTTTGGGAAAAAATTTTCATACACAAATTTTCACTTGTCTTATAAAGGGGCGTTGCTATTTAAAAAAAAATCGCAAATTTTCCAAAAGGCACGAAATATATATATATATATATATATATATATATATATATATATATATATATAAAAATATATTTATTGGGTTTAAATTAATATTATATATATATATATATATATATATATATATATATATATATATATATATATATATATATATATATATATATATATATATATATATATATATATATATAATATTTACCCCAACCCCCAAAAAAATTTTTTGATACTTTCTTAATTTAATAATAAACAAAAACAATAAATATTTTTCGTTCGTTCAGAATGATTTTGGCAAATTTTGCATACAAAATTTTACTTGTCTTATATGCCAAGGGGGGGTTGCTATTTAAGCCAAAATCCAATTTTACCTAATCGGGAAATATATATATATATATATATATATATATATATATATATATATATATATATATATATATATATATATATATATATTTATTTTTTATATATATATATATATATATATATATATATATATATATATTTATATATATATATATATATATATATATATAAATATATATATATATATATATATAAATATATATGCTGGGAAAAATTGCAAGGCGGGGAAATATTCACAAACACTGATCTCTGGTTCAGTCTCCGTCGGCCGAGATCGGTTTTTTTATTATATATATATATATATATATATATATATATATATATATATATATATATATATATATATATATATATATATATATATATATATATATATATAAAAATTTGGTACCTCTGGAACTGTCTTGGGGACCCTCATCCTCAGAAAAAAGAATATACTGTTTGAAAATTTTCTCCTACCTCCCATATATTATATACTTTTTTTAAAAGACAATATACATTGACAAAATACATTGACAAGAATACAATAGTAGTAAACAACATAGATAACAACTCGAGCTACATCACAAATACTTCGTCAGCCCCTACGGCAGTGGGCCCTTTCCCCCGGGAATGCAGGCATTCTCCTCTGGATCGCAACACTGAGTCTTTGAAAGAGGAAGTTGGCCGCCCTGTGGTTCTTGTTTCTATGTTGAGTTTTTCCCAGCTCTTTGAGAAACTTTGAAACATTTCCCCCCATGCTAAAATTCCCCCCACTTTTATTATATTTATTTAAAAACAGTATACAGGTACTTTTAAAGAAAGATTACATAAAAGAACAAAAAAAAAATGTGTGTTTTAAAAAAAATAATTATATGCTTAACCCTACACCAGTTCGGGAAAGTAATTTGTCGTTTCATATTCAATATAAAACCCGTTACATCAAAAGGGCCCGCAGCGAAACAAAACATTCATGACAATGATATTATGTATAACAATGCATATTTTGATTTTTACAAACCTAAAATTTTTAAACAAATACCCCCCATCCCGGAGCTGCATGACCACATGGTCATATACCCCAAATAGAAGGGAACCCTCCTGCAGCTCAACACTCTACATTCACAAGGGAAAAAACCCCGATCTATCTGCTTCTTCTCAGAGTTCCCAGCAAAGCGTATTGCAACATGCAATTACATACCTCCCAAAACATAGTCATCTAACCATATTTGCCTTATGTTGAATACCGATCTGCAAATAATTTTTTCACCCAGTGCATGACTAACCTTGGACCACCATCGCGACCATAACTCCCCCTCAAAAAACTAACTTCTGGCAATACCCTCATGTAACTTTGTTTTGTCATACAGAGTATGTTGTTCTTTTGATTTAGTATGTGATACATGTGGTTTAAAAAAACATTTCGTTCTACTATATTTTTTTCGACACCCTACAACTCCATGTACGTTACGAGAGCCGTTGCCATACGTTTATGACTTTGAACAGTCGACTCAGAGTTGAGGCGCTATAAATCCATGATAAATCACCACAGTCCTTGTTCATGGTTAGCAAACCCTCCAAGGTTGGTTAGACTCTTTACTTGTGGGTTTTGCTCCTAAACAAAAAATGGCCTTTGATGTTGAGACCATAAGTTCCCTGACATTAAGTTCACCCTTCCCCCCCCCCCATCCCCTTTTACCTGTTACACGAAATCTAACCAATTACATCAGTACATATTACAAGGATTATATCCTTTTTTTATTATCTAATTCTTTTTCACAGTACACAAGAACCTCGTACCAAGTTTTTCAAAATGTCCCCAAATAGTTTCTATCCACCAGATAGACTGCAAAATCTCTCCATGATGTAAAAAATCCTGTCTGAATGATCCTACGTAAGGTACAAAGCGCCCTGCTCGGGGATACAAAACCTCCTTTGGCACATTGGGATGTCACCGCCTTCATGAAAGTCTCCGGACTATGAAGGGTTTTAGTATCTATCTCTTATGCCACTATATATAATAATTAAAAGTCTCTCAAAACAGACTTAAATTGACAATGGATTATCAGCTTCACAAATGTAAAACCAAGCACTGGGTCCCCTTTTACCTCCCTCCCAGTCTGAGTCGTCAACCAAACCTCCAACCTCTGGTCACCCCCCATCATCTGCCACCCCCCGCACACATGACACCTATTCCTGCATCATACACAAAAAAAAACTTCGGAGAATGCTCCATCTTTAAAAATTTTCAACTCACTATAGATGTCATAACCCAAAAATACACCCATCTTTGGGTTTCTATATCCTAACAAAAAGGGTCCATACCCCCTCTCGATTTCTATATTTTGTTCTTAAAAAACGACGCCAGCGCCCTGATGCGCGTGCACTCTAATCCCATTCCCCCCAAAAAAGGTACAATAATCGAGCACAAAGTCGAAACGATCGCCCGGACCTATTCGAAAAACCCCATCCTAGACTTAATCCCCTTAGCATTGCCCCAACCTCCTCCTCCCACCTGTCATAGAACCCCAAACCAATCCTTACCTTTTTAAAACCTTCACAATATACGGCGGAATGATTTCCTGCCACCCACCCCCCGTACACAGATCTGATCCCGAGTCAGGCCCAAACATACAATTCCCTTAACGCTATTTCCATTGAGAAAACGGTCAGTTTTTTCCGGACCCGAGTGCAATCGCAATCTCTAGCCATCCAAATGTTCCATTGGTAATCTGAAATTCCTCTTAACCTCTCCAGGGACAGACCAATGTTACCCATTTTAAATTTCCCCTTTTTTGGGGTCTTGGTTAATAGATTGTAAATGTCCCAATTTTTCCCTCCCCCCCACACTAACCCACCTCCCCCAGTTTCCTTTTCATAAATCCCCCAAGCTTTTAAAAATTTTTAAACCCCCCTCCCTTTTTCATTTTTGGGCAAAATCTTTCCCAAAATGCCGTTAAAACCCCTTAAAAAATTAAACCTCTGAACCTGGGGACCCCCCTCTGAAAAAAAAGGGGATAAACTGCTGAACAAAAATTTTTGCAAAACTGGGACATTAACAAAAAATTCCCCTTTTGGGTAGTGTCCCCCCCCCCCTTTTCCCCATCCCCCCTTCAAATGGCCCATCTCCACTAAAGGGGGAATTTTCGGGTGCAGCCTTTCCTCATTAAAATTCCCATTTTTGGGGTCCAAAACATTTTTCCCCCTTCCCCCCTACTCAACGCCCCCCCCCGGGACCCCCAAATTTTTTTTTTCCCCCTAAACCAGGGCCCTGATGATTCCAAAAAAAACCAAAAACCTATTAAAACCCAAAAATTTTCCTACTATACCTTTGGGGTGGTATCATCAAAAAATTTATGATCCCCCCTCCCCCCTCCCCTCTCCCCCAGTTCTAACCTAAAAAAGGGTCCTGCAAACTAAAAAAGGGGGGGAAGGGAACCCCGGGCCCCCCCCATCCATGGGCCTCCCCCCCCATTCACCTGCCCCGTACCCCGCTTGTTTAAAAATTTTTCCCCAGGGCCCCAAAACCCCCCCCCCAAAACCCTGCTTCAAAAATTAAATTAAATCTTTATCCCATTAGCAAACGCCTTTACCAACCCCAAACTATCCCCCCATGATTTCCCCAAAAACCCCAATTCTATGATGTCCACCCTCTAGCCCCAAAGGGGCCCCCAAAGGCCCCTCCCCTCCACCTTACAAAAATTTCATGGTTGCCAAAATTTTGCAAATATTTTGTAACCGCCCTAAAAACCCCCCTTTATGGGCCTATGTCACCTAAAATTCTGGGGATGTTCACCTTAAAAAAACCCAAACCCAAACCCCCCCCTCCCACCCATTCACCTTCAAACCCTAGTATTGTATAGATGGCCAAAACCGTTTTTAAAGGCCCAATGATAAAAAACCGAAAATTTCCCTCCCCCCGGCTTTCCCCATTGCCGATCCAATAATTGAGCTCCCCCCCCCCTCCATTATACAGCACCCCCGACGACCTTCCATTCCCCCATTCGCCACCATCAGTAAGGCCCCCCGCCTCCCGTTCCCCTTTACCAACCATTTCTGTTCAAACCATTTATCTGCAAACCCCCCACCCCTTTTAGTAGTACAGACCTTATGGTATCCTGAAATCTTCATCAACCACCAAAAACGTCCCCGTTCCCTTTGCGCCCCCGGGGAAAATTCAAAAAAACCCCCAACGGGGGGTTTTTCCCCATAAACACCCCCTTATCCCCCCCCATTTTAACCCCCAAAGTTCTTATTCTAATATCCTGAATTGACTCCAAGACTCTTTAACCCATGATCATACCTCCCCGCCCATAAAATTTAAGAAAAACCCCAAAAAAACCACTGCTTTCCCTACATAGGATGCATCCTTCTTCCCTACCCTATTAAAAACCCTTTTTCCCAAAATTCCCCGAAATTCCACCAATCCACTTCGTCTATTTCCTTTTTTTCCCCCAAAACCCCCTCCCCCCCCAAACCCCAAAAGTCCCAAAGTCTTAAAACCCCTTTTTCAATTAACTTTAATTTAGTAATGGAAAAATCAACGGGACCTTCCCATTCAACCCACCAGCTCCCTTTTATCTGAAAACCCCGATTCATCATTCTACCCCCCCCTCCCTATTAAACCAGTGATATACCCCCCTTTCCAAATGGCGGCATAATCTCCCCCAAAAAATGTATTCTACTTTTCCCCCCCCCCTCCACATCAAAAAACCCAACCCTCAGTACCCCTAAACCCCAAACACCCCCTTTCTCGGCCTACAATTTTTTCCCCCTTCAAAAATTTCCCCAAAAACCCCGGAATCATGGGGAAAATAATGGTGGGGCCCCCCAAAAAAAATATATAAATGCTCAAAAAAAATCCTCCTTCCCCCGTTTTTTGGGGAACATTGCAAATAAAAAAAATTTTTTTACCTGTTTTTTCCCTTTTTCATGTCCCACTTCATACGCCCCCCTTTCCCCACCCCCCCATTCCCACCCCAACAGAAAAAAGGGGCCTGGCCCCCCTTTTTCCTTTTTAAACCCCCCCTTTTTGATCCCCCCGGTTCCTGTAACATGAAAAACCTTTGCACACACAATTTTTCCCCACACCTAAAATTGTCTCTTGTAAAAAAAACATCAACATCCAAAAAAAAGGGGACCTCCACCCACCCCCTTTTCTTGACCCTTTAGGGAGGCCAAACATTTTTTTGTCCACTTGAAGAAACCGGCTGGGTTTTATCATTTCGCTTTCCTGTCGCTAAAAAACCCTTTTCCCCCTTTTTTTTTAAATGGTGCCCCGGGGAAAATTTCCCACCCCCCCCTTTTTTTCCCCCCAAACCCCCTTTTCCCCCCTTTTTTGGACACATTTGCCTAAGCCATTTTGCATAAAACCTTTGTCCTGGGGTCAACACATCGCCCTCCGGGTGCACTGGGCCCTTAAAAAAAAGTTTTTTCCATATCCCCACCCCCATCTTCCCTGTGCACCTCACTTCCGCCCTACCACGCTTATGGGGCACACATCTTTTTTTCCCCCCCACTCACACAGGGCAGTTCCCCCAAAAGGAAACCCCCGTCGAGCCCAGTTCCACCGACGATGGGCTATCGAGGACCCGGGGGAATGTCCTAAAAAACCGGGGAAAAATTTAAAATTGGGGGGGGCTCATCATCTCCCACCAAGAGAGGGCCCCCCTTTCCCCCCTTGGGGCCCCCCCTTTTAAAAAGGGGCCGGGTGGCTGTTTGGGGGTTTTTTTCCTTTGGGGGCCCCTCCCCCCCCCCTCCCTCCACCCTTTTTTTCAGGAGAACCTGAAAACATTATCCACCCCCAAAAAGGGGCATTCGGGGATTAAAAAACACTCTACCATCAAAACCAGATTCTGTCTCATTTTTGCTTTTTTCCACCCCGCCCCCTTTTCACCCCCGTAAGCCGGCCATTTTGGGGGGGCCACCAAAGCAGGTCTGAAAAACCCCCTTTTGGGAAGGGGGAAAAAAATTTTGGGGTTTCCTAAACCCCCTTTTCCGTCACATAAAGGGGTTAGGATCCTTTTAAAAATTTTTTTTTAAAAAAAGGGTCCTAACTTACCCATCGTAAATTCCTTGGGACCACCCCCTTTACGTTGACAGCTTTTTAAGTTCCATACCCCCCCAATTTTTCCCGTAAAAATTTTTTTTCCCACCGTTTTGTTTCGAATGGAATATTATGAAGGCCCCCCCAAAAGGGGAATAATGGGCCGACCCCCGAAAGGCCCCCCAGGCTAGCGGGTTTTAACGCCCCGTTTAAACCCCGATCCAAAACTTTTTTTAAAAAAAAAATTTAGGGGCCCCTTTTTTCACAGATATTCTTGCTTTAAATTCAGGGAAAACCCGTAAAAGTCCTCACTGGGGACTAAAAAAAGATTCTTACTAAGATGTAGAATGACATAAACGTTGCTGGGATATACCCCCCTTTTTTCAATTCTAAACGGGGGGGGTTTTCCCCCCCGGGGGTTTTCCCCCATTTTAAAAAAAAAAAAACCCCCCCCAACCAGACACCAGGGTCACTTGCCCTCACCTGGGACACCCTCGCCTTGGGGTTTTTGGGAAAAAAACGACGACCCCCCCGGGGAAAAAAAGGGGAACAAGGGAAAAAAGGCCTTCATTTTGCAGGTTTTCGGGGTCCCCCGGGGGGGCTGGCAGCTCCCCCCCCTTCAGCTGAGAGGCGGGTGGGTGTCGGCCATTGGTGGCACGGGGAAAACCCCGGCAATTGTTTAAACCCCTTTCCCCAGGGTAAAGGGCCCCACCCAGGATTTTTTTGACTTCCATCAGACCTCTGCGCTTGGGGTTCCCGGGCCCCCAAAAACGGGCTGGTAAAGGCTTTTTTATGATGTCGTTGCCCTCCTTCAAATTTTTTTCCCCTTTTTCCCTTTTCCCCTTTCGTCCAAAATCAGCCGTATCCCTGCCCCCCAAAAAAAATTTTTTCCCCGGGGGGTAGGGGGGCGGCTAAAAAAAGGCCCCAACCAAATGGCCTGTGGGTCGGGGTCGAGTGCCCAGGGAGGAATTGGGAACGAACAGAAGGAAATTTGATTTCGTGCCTTCACCACGGGGACGAGTTTTTTCCCTTTTCCCCCAAAAAAGTTTGGGGCTTTGGGCATTTTTCCAGACTGGTTTTTTCCCCGTGGGACTGTTTGTGCTCTTTGGGAGGGGGGTGGTGTTTTTGGGTCTGCAAGGGTGTCCCCCGTGCACGGGGGGGTTCCCCCGAACCGGGGTCTTGAGCTCCCACCACCCTCCAAAGGGTTTTGGGACAACCTTGACTAACCACTGGGGAAAAAAAACACGGCAGAAATGCAGGTAAAAACTACCGGGTTTTTTTTTGGGGGCCCTTTAAAACCCCCCCCAAAACACGGGGGGTTTTGTCGTCCCCCCTTTTTTTTACAAACAAATTTTCTTGGGAAACTCAGGTGTAGTCGATCCGTTAAGTGTTGGGTTGTTTTTAAAAGGGGCTTACCTAAAAAGTAAGTGAGTCTTGGGAAATTTAAAAACACCTTGTGGGAGGGGAATTTTTGGGCCCCTCATGGGCATCAAGATCGTTTTTTTCCTCCATCCCCTTCAGGTCATTCACTTAGTCTTAAAAACCGTGTCGAACCTGGTGATTTTTCCCTTTCTCCCAAGAGTACTGATGGATGGGGGGTAGAGAGATTTCCCCGGGGGGGTTAAACCCGCATTGATTATTTCCTGGTTTGTTGTGATAATCTCCCCCACTTGGGGGGATTGAGGGTTTTTTCCCTGGCTTCCCCCCGGCTCCCCTGAACCGGTCCCCTAAAAGGGGGGTTTTTTAGGGGGCCCGCCAGAGTGCCATCATCCAGGTACCAAAAATTTGAGCTCCCCTGCATTAAGGGTTTTTAGTTCTTTACTGCCAAACAAAAAAAGGGGGGTGGGTCACCCTGCTGAACCCCCTTATGAAAATTTCATGCTCGCCAAAAAAAAAATTGAGGGTTTTTGTTTGCCAGCTGAAATGAAGGGCAAAGACTAGGGGAAAGATCCCGGGCCCCGGGGGGGACCAATTTCTTCACCTTAAAAAAGACATTTTTAAAATCCAAAATTTTTCCGGGGTTTGTCTTTCTTTGGGAAAAGGGGCCCTTTTTTTAGGCCCCCTTTTGCATGAGGGTGCGGTCCCTTTTCCTTGAGAGACCCAATGCCAAGTTTTTTTGGGGTTTTAAAAAAAACCCCGACGCTTCTATGCGAATTTTTTACTGTTGTTTTTTACAACGAGAGGGGAAAGGGGGTTACCAACAGCAAGGGGGCTGATTCCCCCCCCCCCCTTCTTCAAAGCACATAACGAGGCTAAAAAAAAGAAAGGTTTAATTTCTTCTGGGTTCCCCCCCGCCAGGAGTTGTTGAGAAAGTTTTTAATTTTTGGTGAGAAAAATTGATCAAGATGAAACCCAAACTGGATTTACCATCTTTTTTAGGTGTGGTGGGGAAATTCCCCTGTAACCTCCCAGATCCTGCGGGGAAAAGACACTATCCCTTATAGAACTTTGATTCTAAAAATTTTAATTTTTTTCAGTGAGGGGGGCTCCTTCAGGGTTGTTGTTGATTTTTATGGTGCCCCCTTTTCGAAGGGGGAAAAATATAGAACAAATAAAAAAAAAGGGGGGAAAAATTAAAAAACCTTGTAATTTTTTTATTATCAAGGAACTATAAAAATAAAGATCAAAAAAGGCATAAAAGGGGGGGAAAGGGTACCCTCCTGTCACCTTACAACACTTGGCTCTTTTATGATGTAATGAAACACAGCTTATATTCTACCCAAATAAAAATTTTAAATTTTTAAATTTTATCTTAAAAAAAAAAAAATTTTAATTTGTATAACCCAAAAGCAATATTCATATTATTTTCATAATTTTTTTAAAAAATTGATTCTATTTATATCTGTCGAATAGATTTGCTTGATACAACTTTCTCAGCCTTTAGAAAAAAAAATTTGGGAAAAATTAATTAAAATTTTTTTTAGAATTAATAGAACATTAGAATTTTTTTCCATTTCTAATGGATATTTATTTTTTTTTATGTTATTTCAAGATATTTTTCCCCGTTTGATCGTGTTTTTTCAACATTTATCAGGAAATTATTTTTACTGTATCAAAAAAATTTTTTAAAAAAAACATATTAGAATTTTTAAGTAAAAAACACATATAAAAAAAAGTTTTGAAGTTTTTATTTTGTATGTGTGTGTGTTTTTGGGGGGTTTTTTTTTGGTCTGTCTTTTTGTGTGTGTTTTTACTCACTATTTTTTTTTGCAGAAGGGTCAAAAATTTTTAGCTCCTGGCCCCACCCTTTACCGGTCGCCACCGGTCACCCCCTGCTCCCCAAAAAAAAAACCCTCTACCTCTTCAAAATTTTTTTTGGATCCTGCCTCCCCCACATCACTTCCCCCGACTTTTGGACTTCCCCCCCCCTCGTATTTAAGAAATACTTCCCAACCCTTGGGGGCCTCTGGTCTTCAACTTCCAACTGTGACCCCTTTTGCCTTTGTCACATCTCTGGGGAAAAACCCGTCACTTTCCCCCTTGTTATTCCCTCCCAAATTTTTTATGTCTTATCATTTCCCCCCCGTTTTTCCCCCCCTCCCCCATCGTCAAGTCGATTTCCCCAATTTCTCTTTAAAAGGGGAAAAAACCCCCCTTTAAAAAGGGGACTAGTCTTTTTGCAAACGTTTTTCACTTTCTCTTTCCTTACGTGTTTAGTTTTTTGGGGGGTTCAAACTGGGCAAACCCAATATGGGCCTAATTTCCCCCGGGGGACCCGGGTCCCGAAAAAAATTTTTTTTTTAAGATGTGGAATTTTGTTCTTTTTTTTTTCCCCAAGGGGCCCGATTTTGGCAGTTATTTGGTTGATTTCGCCTCAGGGGATGTGCCTGGTGTTATACTCACCCCAAGATCTTTTCCTTGGGGGGAAGGGGTTTTTTGTCTCTGGCCCCTAGACTGTACTCCGTCTGCGGTCTTCTTTGCCCCCTTTCCCCCCAAAAATTTATGACTTTGCCCCTTGGTGGGGGTTTTTCTCCCCGGAGCCCCAAATTTTTTTGGGCCAGGCTTCAGCCTTTTTTCCCGGGGTCCTTCCCGGGAATGCCTTCCCGTCCGATTGAATTCTTCTCATCAACTTCCCCATCATCTACAAACAGGGACACTTCAGGGGTCTATTCCTTCCGTCATGTCGTTCCCCTTGGGGCCCGAAACCCACCGGTCCCCCCGGGCTGGGGAAACCCGTGAAACCACTCGTCACCGTCGCCCACCCCCCCACGGCCCCCCACTCGCCGCTGTCTTCCCGCCGGTATTCCCCCTCCATTGTGGGGCCCCCTTTTTGTTATCCCCCCTTTGGGGGTCCAGCTTTGGGCCCCCTTTTCCCTTTGTGGAACCAAACCCCAAAAAACCCCTTTCAGTCCCCAAAAAAATGCAATCCCACCCACCCCCCCCTCTCTCTCTCTTTCTTACTGCTGCCCCTGGTATACAACTCCCCAAAAATTTGGGGGAAAAGGGTTTCAAGGGGCCCCCCCCAAACCGGGTTCCCTCGTTTTATAAGCTCATTCCTTCCCAGGGATCCACCACCTTTTTTTCCTTTTTTTAATTCCTTTTTCCCTGACCTTTTTTACTATACATGTCAGTGACACTGGTCTGTAGTTTGGGGCTACGTTCCGTCTTTTCCTTTTTTTTAAAAAATTTGGGAAATACATTTGCTGTCTTCCATACCTCATTGGTTTTTCCCGTTTTCCCCAAACCCTTTTTAAGATTGTTGTTAGGGGTACACATAACCTTCCCCTTTTCCCCGCCCCAGGACCCATGGAGGATGTTATCAGGCCCCCCCCCCCCTCTGGGTATCCCAAAAAAGCTTTTTAGCCTCTTCACTTCCTCCTCAGTTGTGTGTATTGTGTCCCCCCCCCTGATGGTGTGCCCTACCTCTTTCCCCCTTTCTTTAAAAGGCCCCCTTTTTCCTTTTTTGAACACCTTCCCCTTTTAAAAACATGTTGAGCCCTCCCCTTTGTCCTTTCTTGGGCCCCCCCTCCTTCCCCTTCCCCCAGCCTGATCAAATTTGGGCCTTAAAATGTTTTTCTCCTCCCCCTGTGGCTAAAGCCCCGGGCCCGGGGGTTTTTTTTAGCCACTGCATGTCATTATCATATTGTTGTTGGGCCCCCCTTCTTACCTGTGCATATTTTTTCCTTTTGGTTTTTTCGACTTCTCCTTATTTTTTCCCCCGGGCCCCCTTTTTTTTTATACACTTCCATTCCCTTTGGGGAAAATTTGGGTTTTGGGGCCCCCCCAAAACCTTTTTGGGGGGAAACCCCGGGCTCATCCCGGGGGGTTTTGTTTTTTCTGTTTCTTTTTTGGGGAACCCCAAACCCCCCTTTTCCCCCAAATTTCCCTTTCATATTGTTGTCACATTTCCCATCCCTCTTGTTTACTGATTTTTTCCAGCCTTTCCCACTGAAACGTTTGGAAATTCTTCCTCCCTTTTTATCCCCTTTCTTGTAGTTTGGCTTTAAAAACTCGGCCCCCCCTCCCTCCACCCCCCCCTGTTTTCTACTTTTAATCAAAGCTTAAAAACCCCCAAAAAATTTTTTGGGCCCCCCCGGGGCTTTCAAGTGTGATGTCCTCAATATCCCCATACTCCCCGGTGAATACTAGGTCCAGTCTCGCTGGTTCATCCCTCCCTCCCTGGTAGTATCCCTTTTAATTTATACATTTTCCAAAACCACCTCCATCATTAGTTTCCACATTCCCCTTGGGGGGTCCGCCCCCCCGTCTATTTTTAGGGGGTTTTTGTCCCATGATCAGAGCTTTGCCCTGCCGCATGAACCCCCTTTTTTGGGCCCCTTCGGGCCCGGGGGCAACCATCGGCCCCCTTTCTTTTTTTCATACTCTTTCCCCCTTTTTGGGCCCCCCACCGTTCCCTTTTTGGGGGGGGGTTTTTTTTCAGGCAATTTCCACCTTGGGGGGGTCCCCCCTGTAGCATTCCCCAGTAAATTCCCCTTTGCCTTTCCCCTTTTTTCCTTCTCCCCGCCACCCCAAAAAAACCCCCGGTTTTTTTTTCCCTTGGGGTTACCCCCCACCCCCTTTCCCCCGTCTTTCCCCCCAAGGGTTTTGGGATCCCATTGGAAAAAATGGCATCTTTTTTTCATGCCTGGGGGGCTTGGTTTCTGGCAATATTCCCGGTGATGCCTCCCTTTTTTTTTTTTTGTCCCTCCCCCCCCTTTTTTTTTTTATTCCATCAGCATTGGGGGGCCATACATTCAGTTTCCCCTCTAACACCGTGTTTTGGGGGGGAGGTGGGGGCCCTGGATCGGGGTTCTTTTAGTAGTGTTGGGTTGGGGGTGTGAGGGGGTTGTAGTTTGTGTTGGGATAGTGTGCTTGGTTGTTGGGAAGGGGGGTTCTGTGGCTTTCCTTGTTTTCCCTGCCCTGCCCTGGTTTTCCTCTTGATTTTGTCCCCTTTTTTTCCCCTCCCCACTTTTCTTCCCCCTTTTTTTTTTTCCTCCTTCCCCCCCTTTTTTGTTTTTGTTCTTTTTTCCCCGGGGGGAAACACCCTTTTTTCTTCCTTTTAAATTTTGGTTTCCTTTTGGGAAAGGGGGGCTGTCCCCACTGTTTTTGTCCCCCCGAATCAGCTTTAACCCTTGTTTTTCCCTTTAGTACCCCCCTATTCCCCTGAAAATTTTTAAACTTGGGGGTGTCTTCCCCCCCTATTTCTTTGAGGGGGGTTTTTCAATCTTCTTTTTTTCTGCCCCCAGCCCTTTTTTTTTGTCCTTTCCCCCTCCAGCAGGCCCCCCAATAAACACTGCCTGTGTGTGTTTTGTACTCACCTGGGGTTTTTCCACCCCCTTGTTTGAGGGGGGGGGCTCCAGCTCCCGGCCCTGCCCCTTTTGCTTTCCCC
>WNWK01036832.1:0-18901 GCA_009830355.1 Cherax destructor
AATTGTGCAGGACTTTAAGTTCATCAAAGTGAAGTTCTTGCCCCCTAATACAACTCCTCTCCTCCAGCCCATGGACCAGTAGGTCATTTCAAACTTTAAAAAACTCTACACCAAAGCAATGTTTCAAAAGTGCTTTGATGTGACCACAGACATTAATATGACCCTAAAAGAGTTTTGGAAAGATCGTTTCAATATCCTGCATTGTGTAAACCTTATAGGTAAGGCTTGGGAGGGAGTGACTACCAGGAATTTGAACTCTGCCTGGAGAAAACTGTGGCCAGACTGTGTCCAAGAGAGGGATTTTATAGGTTTTGGGGATGAGCTTCAGAACCCTGAGCCAGAGCCTGTTGTGGAAGACATTGTGGCACTGGGCAAGTCCATGGGGTTGGATGTTAGTACCGAGGATGTGGAAGAGTTGGTGAAGGAGGACAATGAAGAGATAACCACTAAAGATCTGCAAGAGCTTCAACAGCAACAGCAACAACAGACCACAGTTCAGGAAAATGGTTCAGAGGAAGAGGAGGAACAGAGATGGAGGAAGCTGCCTTCTTCAATGATTAAGGAGATTTGTGGAATGTGGAGCAGGGTGCAAGGCTTTATGGATGAATATCACCCTAACAAAGCTGTTGCAGGCCGTGCTGGCAACATGTACAATGACAATGTGGTGTCCCATTTCAGGAAAGTTTTAAAGAAACGCCAGACACAGAGCTCCCTGGACAGATTTTTTGTGAGAGAGAGTTCCAGTGACTCTCAAGCTGGTCCTAGTGGCATTAAAAGAAAAAGGCCAGTAACCCCAGAAAAGAACTTGGTACCTGGAGTGTTAATGGAAGGGGATTCCCCTTCCAAACACTAGCAACTCCTCCATCCTCCCCCCTCCTCCCATCTTCCACACATCAACAACTCTTCAATAAAGGTAAGTGACATGTTATTGTAGTACAGTATTAAATTATGTATATTTCTCATTGTTTTCTGTGTAATTTAATGTCTATATGTTGTACAAAAATTTTTTATTTTAAAACTTTTGGGTGTCTGGAACGGATTAATTTTATTTCCATTATTTCTTATGGGGAAAATAGATTCGGATTTATTAAGTTATTTTCGGTTTAAGTTAAGCCCTCTGGAACGGATTAATAGCGTAATCCGGGGGGCCACTGTATGTAAGTGTATTTTTGTAAGTGCTTTTGTAAGTGTACTTTTGGGGTTTGAAACGGACTAATCTAATTTACAATCGTCCTTATAGGAACAAATTCGTTCGGTAACGGCGCTCGAACAGCCTTCTGGAAAGAATTATTGATGAAATCTGGGGGTCCACTGTAGTTAGTACATTTTTAATAAATTATTATATTGTTATGTGGGGTCTGGAATGGATTAATTCTATTTACATTAGAGAGAATGGATCAAAGTAGAATGACTTGGAGAGCACATAAATCTGTAGGGGAAGGAAGGCAGGGTAGGGGTCGTCCTCGAAAAGGTTGGAGGGAGGGGTTAAAGGAGGTTCTGTGGGCGAGGGGCTTGGACATCCAGCAAGTATGTGTGAGCGTGTTAGATAGGAGTGAATGGAGACGAATGGTTTTTGGGACCTGACGAGCTGTTGGAGTGTGATCAGGGTAACATTTTGTGAAGGGATTCAGGGAAACCAGTTAATTGATTTAGTTGGACTTGAGTCCTGGAAATGGGAAGTGCAATGCCTGCACTTTAAAGGAGGGGTCTGGGATAGTGACAGCTGGGAGGGACTTATTCTCAGCTGTCGTATCTGAGCGCTTCTGCAAAGACAGTGATTATGTATGAGTGTGGTGAAAGTGTTGAATGATGATGAAAGTATTTTCTTTTTGTGGATTTTCATTCTTTTTTGGGTCACCCTGCCTCGGTGGGAGACGGCTGACTTGTTGAAAAAAAAAAAAAAAAACTAACCACTCCAACACTATATCCCCCCTGCTTTTAACATTTCTGTCATGATCCCGTCAGTTCCAGCTGCTTTACCCCCTTTCAACTCTACGGCTTATTTCTTTCTTTCTTCTTTCAACACGTCGGCCGTTTCCCACCGAAGCAGGGTGGCCTAAAAGAAAAAACGAAAGTTTCTCCTTTTACATTTAGTAATATATACAGGAGAAGGGGTTACTAGCCCCTTGCACCCGGCATTTTAGTCGCCTCTTACGACACGCATGGCTTACGGAGGAAGAATTCTGTTCCACTTCCCCATGGAGTACGGCTTATTTATCTATCACAATTGATCTAATATGACATAATAAACAATATAAATAATATTTTTTTTATTTTTTTTATTAACACATCGGCCGATTCCCACCAAGGCAGGGTGGCCCGAAAAAGAAAAACTTTCATCATCATTCACTCCATCACTGTCTTGCCAGAGGGGTGCTTTACACTACAGTTATAAAACTGCAACATTAACACCCCTCCTTCAGAGTGCCGGCACTGTACTTCCCATCTCCAGAACTCAAGTCCGGACTGCCGGTTTCCCTGAAACCCTTCATAAATGTTACTTTGCTCACACTCCAACAGCACGTCAAGTATTAAAAACCATATGCCTCCATTCACTCCTATCAAATACGCTCACACATGCTTGCTGGAAGTCCTAGCCCCTCGAACACAAAACTTCCTTTACCCCCTCCCTCCAACCTTTCCTAGGCCGACCCCTACCCCGCCTTCCCTCCACTACAGATTTATACACTCTCGAAGTCACTCTGTCTCGTTCCATTCTCTCTACATGTCCAAACCACCTCAACAACCCCTCCTCAGCTCTCTGACAATCGTTTTGGTAATCCGCACCTCCTCCTAATTTCCAAACTCCGAATTCTCTGCATTATATTCACACCACACATTGACCTCAGACATGACATCTCCACTGCCTCCAGCCTTCTCCTCGTTGCAACATTCATCACCCATGCTTCACACCCATATAAGAGCGTTGGTATAACTATACTCTCATACATTCCCTCTTTACTTCCATGGACAAGGTTCTTTGTCTCCACAGACTCGAAGTGCTCCACTCACCCTTTTCCCTTCATCAATTCTATGATTCACCTCATCCTTCATAGACCCATCTGCTGACATGTCCACTCCCAAATATCTGAATACATTCACCTCCTCCATACTCTCTCCCTCCAATCTGATATCCAATCTTTCGTACACCTATTCTTTTTGTTATCCTCATCACCTTACTCTTTCCTATATTCACTTTCAATTTTCTTCTTTTACACACCCTACCAAATTCATCCACCAACCTCTGCAACTTCTCTTCAGAATCTCCCAAAAGCACAGTGTCATCAGCAAAAAGCAACTGTGACAACTCCCACTTTGTATTTGCTTCTTTATCTTTTAGCCCAACACCTCTTGCCAAGACCCTCGCATTCACTTCTCTTACAACCCCATCTATAAATATATTGAACAACCACGGTGACATCACACATCCTTGTCTAAGGCCCACTTTTACTGGGAAATAGTCCCCTTCCCTCCTACACACTCTAACCTGAGCCTCACTATCCTCATAAAAACTCTTCACTGCTTTCAGTAACCTTCCTCCTATTCCATACACCTGCAACATCTGCCACATTGCCCCCCTATCTACCCTATCATACGCCTTTTCCAAATCCATAAATGCCACAAAAACATAATATATAAACATGATATATACTCTAGAATGAATAAAATAAGCCATAATATAGTGGCCACTCCCGAGATCAAATTATATTACCACCTCGACCATTTCTTCCCATTCCTGGCCTTTTGAGGTCCTGGTATAAGAGAAAACAGAGTGTTTTTGAGGCTAACTGCACTAGATCACCAGTTTCATAGAGAAACACCGAAAAAATGTGATTTAATCGGAAAAAAAAATCTCCTTGAGTGATGAGGAATGCACTCACATTCCTTGAATACAGTAGACAGTCATTTAGCACGAGATCATGTTGCACGTTATGGTTATTGCACGATTGAAGAATTGCGGCACATTATTATCTAACACGATGTAAAAATGATATTACACGGTTCGTGGGCAGGCAAAAAATTTTGAGCGCACAGGTAGCCCGCGGTGGGTTAAACCATTGAGTCAGTGGGGGTCCTACTGAGGGTGGCTATGAGCCACATCAAGCGTTTAATGCTGACGAGACAAGTGTTTTCTGGAAGAAAATGCCAACAATAACTTATATCAGTCAGCAAGAGAAAAGTGCACCAGGCTTCAAGACAGCAAAGGATCACTTCACCTTGCTCCTTTGCGGTAATGCATCAGGTGATTTCAAGTGTAAGCCCAATCCTGTGTAGAGGAAGATGTTTCTTCAAACTCAGTGCGGTTAATATTTCATTCAGAATGCTGTCAGTGCCTCAACGAATTTATCTCCAAGAAGGTAAATATGTCTTTTAAATTACATCAAGCATTTAAATAACCATAAAGGTGAGTTTGACTAACGGTACCACTGTAAGTGTTATTCAGATACACGGGGCCAGGAGCTGAGTCTCAACCCCTGCAACCACAATTAGGTGAGTACAGTTACATTGATTATCATACATAGCAGCATATGTGTAGA
Organism: Cherax destructor; assembly: GCA_009830355.1. Taxonomy (NCBI): domain Eukaryota; kingdom Metazoa; phylum Arthropoda; class Malacostraca; order Decapoda; family Parastacidae; genus Cherax; species Cherax destructor. The sequence goes on from WNWK01036832.1 coordinate 4,539, forward strand.
GAACCTAGGATAACCCAAAAAAGTCAGACAGAATGGAAATAAGTCACTCTGACATTTTTGGGTTATCCTAGGTTCTCTACACATATGCTGCTATGTATGATAATCTTTGTAACTGTATCTGTGTATACCTGAATAAACTTACAGTTTGCGGGAAGGAAAAACAAATTCCCATTCCCTCAAGCGGCCCCCTTGTTGTGGTTCAGAGGACACCACCCGCTTTCCCCAGCCACCCCCCCGACTCCACCATCCGTATTTCATACGCGTCAAAAAAAGTCCTCTGCTACAAGGCAGCTGTGTTTGTGAAGAATGAGAGAGAGTGAATTGTGTTTTGATCTTTAAATTACTATATCTTGTATCTGCCAAGCAATCATGACACCCAGTAGGCATACCAGTGTTGCTCAAAGTGGCAAGAAAAGGTGTAAGCTGCAAGGATTTAAGTCTTAGAATTAACGAAGAAAACAAAGATATTAGACAAGACATAACCCGTGGCGGTAATAAAATGTTATTTTGTACACATAAAAAGAGGTAAACATAAGTTTGTGTGACTGACTGACTGACTTGACTGACTTACTGACTGACTTGACTGACTGACTGACTGACTTACTGAATGACTTGACTGACTTGACTGGACTGACTTACTGACTGACTTACTGAATGACTTGACTGACTGACTGACTTGACTGGACTGACTTACTGAATGACTTGACTGACTTACTGAATGACTTACTGACTTGACTGACTTACTGACTGACTTACTGAATGACTTGACTGACTTACTGAATGACTTGATTGACTTACTGAATAACTTGACTGACTTACTGACTGACTTGACTTACTGAATGACTTGACTGACTTACTGAATGACTTAACCAACTTACTGAATGACTTGACTTACTGACTGACTTGACTGACTTACTGAATGACTTGACTGACTTACTGACTGACTTGACTGACTTACTGAATGACTTGACTGACTTACTGAATGACTTGACTGACTTACTGACTGACTTGTCTGACTTACTGAATGACTTGACTGACTTACTGAATGACTTGACTGACTTACTGAATGACTTAACCAACTTACTGAATGACATGACTTACTGACTGACTTGACTGACTTACTGAATGACTTGACTGACTTACTGAATGACTTGACTGACTTACTGAATGACTTAAAGTTAGACACTCAGTACAACCATCGACTTCAGTTCCAGAACCTCTACTCTCCACCTCAGCACAGTAGGGCCACAGCATAACTCTCCACTCTCTTCACAATCATCCACAAATACCAGCACCCACAATTTAAGGTAAATACTATTATTTCTGTTACATTTGTAGTCTTAAGGAAAAACACATACAAGGAAATAATGATTAAACAAACTGATTACACCAAAATGTTCCAGAATGACTCTCATTTAGGTAACAAAACTTTTTTCACAAATTTTTCAATTCCCTTTCCAAATCTCTTAAACATTATCGCTTCACTTCTTAAGCAGTAAAAACTACATAATACATCACGATAATGAACTACAACTACATATTCACTTTTATTTTTGTAAGATCTGTTGGTCTAAAAAAAACTTGTTTGGCTTTTTGGGGACTCCCAGGAACGTAACCCTATTTTTCCATAAGTTCTTTTAATTATCTAACACGAAATGATCTAACACGACGTTTTCAGGAACGTAACTACCGTGCTAAATGATGATCTACTGTATCTCGGAAGTAAGTTATTGACTTACGTATTTCACTATGGTGACCATTTGAAACTTTTTTACAATAAAGATAGTGAACACTTCTTCATGTACAGTGGACCCCCGAGTTATGAGCACCTCGGAAATCGTACAATTATGTAAGTGTAATATTGTAAGTGATTTTGTAAGTGTATTTTTGGGGGTCTGAAATGGACTAACCTACTTGACATTATTCCTTAAGGGAGAAAATTCGTTCGGTAATGGCACTTGAGCAGCCTTCTGGAATGAATTATGTTCGAAACTCGGGGGTCTACTGTACACTTTATGTATCTGAGGCTCGCTCGTAACTCAAAGCAAAAAATCGACCGAGCAACGGCTCGCAACTCGGAAAACTTGTACGTTGGGGCACTCATAAGTCAAGGTACCACTGTAATTTCATTACGTGCTATATCATACCTTGTATACTTATTTATCCTCTTTTTCATAAAATATGTACTACTTATTACCAAACCTCTTTCTACACATAGTTCAATTAAAGGCTCCCCATTTTCATTTACCCCTGGCACTATAAAATTTACCTACTACTCCCTCTACAACATTTTTACCCACTTTATCACTGAGATCCCCAACCACAAGTACTCTCACTTGGTTCAAAACTCCCCACACACTCAGTCAACATTTCCCTAAATCTCTCTCTTTCTCTCTCCTCTACACTTTTCTCTTCTCCAAGTGCATAAACACTTACTGTAACCCACTTTTCACATCCAACCCTTATTTTACTCCACATAATCCTTGAATTTATACATTCATAATTTTTTTTTCCCTGCCATAATTTATCCTTCAACATTATTGCTACTCCTTCCTTAGCTCTAGCTCTATTAGAAACCCCTGACCTAATCCCCTTTATTTCTCCCCACTGAAACTAATACCCCTTTCAGCTTTGTTTCACTTAGAGCCAGGATATCCAGCTTCTTTTCATTCATAACATCCACAATCATCTCTTTCTTGTCAGGAAAAAATACAATATGGAATAGGTACTAAACGAATGCCCAGAGCATAGCACCCATGGAATCATGTAGTGAGTCAAGAGCACCTACAAGAACCTTAAGAGCAAAAACTGATGAGCATAAGAACCAATAGTGTGCATAGCTGAAGGAGAATGAATGTTGGAGAAGAGAGGGTGTTGCTGGCATTACCTGTCCCATTCATGCTGATGACAAAGTATTAAAACAAAAGTCTTGAAACTTGAGAAATGTATACTAGATCAAACCTGTATAACTGCTAGGACAGTTGGAAGTGCTGTCATTCCAGCAAAGATGGGTGGAAGCAAGACAAACAGGTGGTGCGCTGGAGCATCGCTGAGCACCTGCAAGTCATCGGGAGAATTACGGTAGTGAGAAGCTACCAGCAAAGACATTACTTGGTTCAGGAATTCTTCACTCTCTCTATGACTGCTAAACAATACATTTCTGAAAGAGTAAGAAATGATATCAGGGTGGAAATACAGTGAAATAAATTGTGTTTACCAAGTATTAATGTGTTTCCAATTAGGGTTAGTCCACTAATGTTTTTTTTTTCTTTAACACGCTGGCCATTTCCCACCTTGGCAGGGTAACCTAAAAAGAAAAACAAAAGTTTTTTCTTTTTAAATTTAGTAAATCGTGCAGGAGAATGGATTACTAACCCCTTGCTCCCAGCATTTTAGTCACCTCTTACGACATGAAGAGCTTATGGAGGAAGAATTCTTTTCCACTTTCCAATGGAGATAAGAGGAAATAAAGAAGAACAAGAACTATTAACCCTTTCAGTGTCGGTCCCATTGTATCATGGCTTTAAAGCCAGTGTCATTCCCATAGTATGATGCCATGAGCTCAGCTTACTCAGATAAGCTTTGAGCAGTAATTTTGGGTCTAGATATGAGAGAATGAGCCTATACGGTAAGTGTGCATCACAAAAAATTCTGAAGCATGCAGTGCATGACCGTGATTTTGGTTTAAAACAGCAACTATGCGGTGTATTTTTGTATGGTTTTTATAGTTATATTCTCGGTCTCTTGGTCTCAGATGATGGAATGGAAGACATATTACAGAAATAGAGATGATTTTGATTAGTTTCAGGACTGAAAGTAGCTTAAAGTTGAGCTCAAATTAGCTGAAATGTTTGATTTTTGATGATATTCCAGAGTACACAAATGACATCAATTTTCCAATATGCATCCAACTGGACAGTCTAATGAGCATTTAGAAATGCACTGACATTATTTATACAATTATTACAATAATTCAGTAGTCTGCATATGCATAAAAGTAAATTTTCAATTTTTTTGGGTGAAAAAAAAAATAAACCAAGAGCTATCAGACATATCCTGGGAATCAGATATGAGCGCCCTAAATCCCCACCAGTGCCTAGAGAAGCTGAATGCAGAAGCATACAAGGTATGTATGAAGCATGTACAACTGAGGAAACCCAGAAGAAGATCAGATATAGAGAGAGAGCGTAGGAGATGGTACAGAATTGGTTAAAAACACAAATATGTTGCAACAGAGGAGAAATAGTCTTAACTGAGAGATCACTGAATTAGAGCAAAAACTTAAGTTGTCATACCTAACAGAAGAAGTACAAAGGGAGCAAAGGGCCATACAGGATATTTCAAAAACCCAAAATATTTCTATTCCTATGCAAAATCCAAGCTAAGAACTACCTGTAGAATTGGACCATTATTGAGAGGAGAATCGTATACTGACAATGAACAGGAAATGAGTGAAATCCTAAAAGAACAGTATGAGTCGGTGTTCAGCAACCCACTAAAAGACAGCAAGGTACAAAATGCAGAAATATTTTTCACTCCAGCAGAAGGCCGTGCATACCAACTAACTGACATTAATACAAATCCCATAGATTTCGAAAAAGAAATGGACAACATGCCCACTCACTCAGCACCTGGACCAGATTCATGGAATGCTTTATTTATAAAGAAGTGCAAAGTACCATTAGCAAGAGCCCTTAGTGTTCTTTGGAGAAAGAGCTTAGATCTAGGTGAAATACCGGAGGACTTAAAGAGTGCAGACAGCTCCTTTGCATAAGGGAGGTAGTAGAGCACTAGCTAAAAATTACAGACCAGTAGCCCTAACTTCTCACATCATAAAGATCTTCGAAAGAGTGATGAGACGGCAGATTACAAAGTTCATGGACCAGCACAACCAACATAACCCGAACCAGCATGGCTTTACAGTGGGACGATCATGCCTGTCACAGCTGCTGAACCATTATGACAGAATTACGGAGGCATTGGAAGACGACCGAAATGCAGATGTGATTTACACAGATTTTGCAAAGGCGTTTGACAAATGCGATCATGGAGTCATAGCGCACAAAATGAGGGCCATGGGCATTATGGGGAAGGTAGGCAGAGGAATTTTCGATTTCCTAACACACAGAACACAAAAAGTAGTAGTGAACAGGGCAAGATCCAGCATCAGCGAGGTCAAAAGCTCAGTGCCCCAAGGTACTGTCCTGGCACCTCTGCTGATTCTCATCCTCATAGCAGACATAGATAAAAACACCCAGCACACTTTTGTATCATCATTTGCAGATGACACTAAAATAAGCATGAAAGTCACTATGGTAGAGGACACTGAAAAATTACAGGAAGACATAAGCAGGGTTTTCCAGTGGGCAGTGGAGAACAACATGACATTCAATGGTGATAAGTTTCAGCTGCTTAGGTATGGAAAGAATGAAGAACTCAAAAGGAACACTATATACAAAACTCAAGAGGGTCACCAAATAGAACAAAAGGAACACGTAAAGGACTTGGGAATAATTATGTCTGCTGATCTTTCTTTTAAAGACCATAACAAGACAAAGATCACAACAGCCAGGAAGATGACGGGGTGGGTATTGAGAACTTTCAAAACAAGGGAAATAATGCTGATGGTGACACTCTTCAAATCGCTAGTGCTCCCTCACTTAGAATATTGCTCAGTGCTGACGGCTCCATTCAAAGCAGGATAAATATCAGAGCTAGAACAAATACAGAGATCGTTTACGGTTCACATTGATCCAGTGAAACATCTAAATTATTGGAAATGCCTTCAAGTCTTGAACATGTACTCATTGGGGCGGAGGAAAGAGAGATACATGATAATATATATACCTGGAAAGTACTCGAGGTCCTGGTACTAAATCTGCACACTGCCATAACAACATACTGGAGTGAGAGATATGGGAGGAAGTGTAAAATAAACCCAGTGAGGAGCAGGGATGCGGTGGGGACAATAAGGGAGCACTGTATCAACATCCGGGGTCCCAGACTATTCAACAGCTTACCAGAAGATATCAGAAACACGGCTCGAACAAGTGTAGAAGCCTTCAAGAGGAAACTGGACAAGTATCTTCACCAGGTGCCAGATCAACCAGTCTGTGACGGATATGTGGGGCAGCGGGCCCCCAGCAGCAACAGCCTGGTTGACCAGGCAAGCACCAGACGAGCCTGGCCCATGGCCGGGCTCAGAGAGTAGAGAAACTCTCGAAACTCTTCAAAGGTATATCAAAGGTATCAAAGGAATAAAAATTCAAAATGAAAAGCAAGTGTAATATAAGAGGGGCCCGGAAAAATGACTAAGGAGCAGAGGAAATGTTTATTTAGTGCCAGGAATGTCTACATTGTTTATTCTGGACCCTATTTTCAAATTGGAAGCTGATGAACTTTGTGTGAAATTAGCCAAATTACCAATTTCTGATCACTTTATTGGGTAGTTGAAATAGGTAGATGGGTGGTTTCTTGTACTCAGTCAACTGAATAAAAGGAATGCAAGCAAAATAACTATAAGTTTGGTCCATTGGAAGAATGGAAGTGACCAAAATAGGGCTCAAAGTGGGTGAAATTGTTGATGCGTAAATATCGCAGAGATAGTGTAATTCCATATGTTTTTCATCAAATTTCGTAATTTTGGTTTCCTTACCTATGGAAAAAGATTCTCTATTATTTCATAAGAAAAAATAATTATTTTTTAAGTTCTCTGACCCTGAAAGGGTAAATTGTAACTTGATAATGCTCTATGGGGAAGTGGATAAGTCATAAGAGGCAACTAAAATGCTGGGAGCAAAGGGCTACTAACCCCTTCTCCTGTATAAATTACTAAATTTAAAAAAGAAAAACTTTTTGCTTTTCTTTTTAGGTCACCCTACCTTGGTGGGATACAGCCGGTTTGTTGAAAAACAACAACTTGATAATGATAAAGAAATTCCCAACTCATAACCTGATAATGAAGAAAAAGTTTCTTACTCATAACTTGATGATAAAAAAAAAGTCCCAGCTCATAACCTGATAATGATCCATGACAAAACAAACCATAATTGAAAATTTACTATCCAAACTATTGGTTTGTTGTAAAAATAAGTAGCCTGTTAATATTAGTGACCTGTTGACATAGTAGAGTTGACAGTTGTGAGGCGGAGGGCACATCATGGTATGTGCAACACTGCAGGTTGCATTCAAGCATAAGAGCTGGTGTAACCAAGCTTCAACAGGGTCACCACCACTGTACCTTATACTCTCCTCCAGTGTTACTTCGTGGAGGCTTCCACCTGAAATTATTTAGGAAGATCATCAGATTAACTTTTTACTTGAATTTATTATCAGTTCCTGGATCAGATATACTGATGTAGGTGTGAAAACAACAATGACATATTCTATCAAACTAGCAAAAAAGTTCATGATAAGAAGACTTGACAGTGATGGAGTGAATGATTATTAAAGTGTTTCTTCCTTTTTGGGTCACTCTGTCTTGGTGAGAAATAGCCAATGTGTAAATAAGAAAAAAAAAAAAAAGACTTGACCATGCACAAAATATTTTGTTTTACCACATGTATTGAAATATCTACACTGTGCACATACATTAGTTATCCTTTGACATGTTTACCTATGTCAAGCAAGTTACAAAATAATAATTAATAAAAGCCAGTGACACAATTAAAAGTAATATCCCTCAACAAGAAACACTGAATTATCTTTATGGGAACTCATTCACAAATAACCTGCACATAGGATAGAGAAGCTGATGACAATGGTTTGGTCTGATTTGGACCATTTATAAGTACAGTGGAACCCCAAGTTTCGGCCGTAATCCATTCCAGAAGCTAGACCTAAACTCAAAATGGCCGAAAGTCAAAGCAATATTTCCCATAAGAAATAATATAAATACAATTAATCCATTCCAGACCCACAAAAATATTCACAAAAAATAGTTTAACATACAAACAACAAATATAAATACTTAAATGAGTAATACAATACATAAATAAACATTTAAAATCACATTTACGTACCTTTATTGAAGAGTCTTGCTGGCATCTGGAAGATAGGGAGGAGGAGAGAGGGAGGACTTATTGTTTGGAAGGGAAATCCCCTTCCATAAAGGCTTTAGGTAACAAGTCCTTATCTGGGGTTACTTCCCTTCTTTCTCTTTTAATACCACTAGGACCAGCTTGAGAGTCACAGGACCCCTGTCGCACAAAATAACTGTTCAGAGAGGTCTGTTTCTGGCGCCTCTTTAAGATTTCCCTAAAATGGGACATGGTTCTGTCACTGAACTTGTTGTAGAGATGGCTTGTTTCAGCTTGCTCAGGGTGATATTTTTCAGCAAATGCCTGCACCCTATTCCACATTGCACAAATCTCCTTAATCTTTTGAAGAAGGCACCTCATCCACTCCCTCTTCCTCCTCCTCTGAAGCAAGTTCCTCAGTTCCATGGTATTTTTGTACTATCTCCTTCACTTCTATGGTGTTTCTCACTTTCTTTACCAAAGGGCTGCCACTAGGAAGTTTCTTTGGGTCCAAGAAAGTCTCAAAGACCATTGGAATACTATCCAAGATACGGTACTATGTCCCACAACCAGCTCTCCTTACCCTATATCACTCACTCATTTACCCTTACCTCACCTATGGAATCTGCGCATGGGGCTCAACATCAATAACTCATCTCAGACCATTAATAACACAACAAAAGGCAGCAGTTAGAATGATAACAAATTCACACTCCAGACAACATACTCCACCAATATTAAAAAATCTAAACTTACTCACCATAAAAGACATCCATACTTTTTACTGTGCCTATTACATACATAGAACAATCTATGCAAATATTAACCCACCACTTAAACTTCTCCTTACCAACTTTAACAGAACACATGACCATAACACTAGACACAGATCACTCCTCGAAGTTCCCGTGTCCATCTAACACTATGCAAAAACTCAATGCATATAAAAGGCCTGAAAATTTGGAATTCATTACCTGTGATTGTCAAAGAAACCCTGCCTGTACCCCAATTCAAAACGATGCTAAAAAACCACCTTCTCACCCAAACCTAGGTGCACAATGTCAAACATTCCCAACAAAGTTGATTAATCACTAAAATGTAAAAACCTGTTATAAATAATGCATATTGAGCTAACTGTTTCTATAACATTAACAAAAAACTAATTCACTCTCTTGTACTCTATGTAACTTATATAATGACCATATAAACTGAAATTGCAATGCAACTAATTGTTTTAAATTGTTTGATCTCATTCAATTAATTGCATTACAACAATTAATAAATTATTATGTTCAACTTATGTTCAAATTTTACAACTTACATACACAATTATACCTATTTTGTAAATTATCAACCATAATTTTTTTACCATGTAGTCTACTATTAATTAGTCTTAAACTGCAATTGCAATGCAACTAATTGTTTTAAATTGTTTGATCTCATTGAATTAATTGCATTACAACAATTAATAAATTATTATGTTCAACTTATGTTCAAATTTTACAACTTACATACACAATTATACCTATTTTGTAAATTATCAACCATAATTTTTTACCATGTATAGTCTACTATTAATTAGTCTTAAACTGCAATTGCAATGCAACTAATTGTTTTAAATTGTTTGATCTCATTGAATTAATTGCATTACAACAATTAATAAATTATTATGTTCAACTTATGTTCAAATTTTACAACTTACATACACAATTATACCTATTTTGTAAATTATCAACCATAATTTTTTACCATGTAATCTACTATTAATTAGTCTTAAGAATGCCCACAATGCACAGCATATTAGGGGCTTTTGGCATGTACACCCCATTTATACCTATGTATCATGTCTAAATAACAACATTGTATCATGTCTAAATAAACTATTATTATTAATATTATTATTATGGTGGCTTATTTCACAAGCACCAAACACAATGAATTTATTGTGAAATGTTTGGATGAGCGCGCAGGGTAATGTTCACTCAAGGAAAACAAAGCTAGACTGGCTCACGACGCTTGCGCGGGGAGGCGGACAAGTCTGGTACGCCGGCCGAAACTCGGGACAAAATTTAGCCAAAAAAAGTTGTCGAAACTCGAAGCAGCCGATACTCAGGGCGGCTGAAACTCAGGGTTCCACTGTATAGGTCCAAGTCAGACCAAAACGTCGTCATCAGCTTCTCTCTCCGTGCAGGTTATATGTGCATTGTTTAAGTCACGTTTTGTTCTTTAGGGGAACACATGTTGTATATAACAACACTTGAACACTATTATATTTACTCTTATTCTTTCAACAAACCGGCCATATCCCACTGAGGCAGGGTGGCCCAAAGAGAAAAACAAAAGTTTCTCTTTTTAACTTTAGTAATGTATACAGGAAAAGGAGTTACTACCCCTTTGCTCACGGCATGTTAGTTGCCTCTTATGTCAAGTACAGTGGACCCCCGGAAATCGGCCACCTCCCAACTCAAACAATTATGTAAGTGTATTTTTGTAAGTGCTTTTGTAAGTGTATTTTGGGGGGTCTGAAACGACTAATCTAATTTACATTTGTCCTTATGGGAATAAATTCGTTCGGTAATGCCACTCAAACAACATTCTGGAACGAATTATGGCCGATTTCCGGGGGTCCACTGTACAGTGGACCCTCGGTTTTCGTTGATAATTCTTTCCAGAATGCTGTTCAAGTGCTGTTACTGAACGAATTTGATAATGATAATGATAATTTTTATTTCATTGCAAGTTTACATCGAGATTTTGTGATTACAATACTGAACTGAAGTGCAAGGAGAGCCATTAACATGCCATGGCATTAAGGGCAGCTTAATCTAATGGCTTATAGACTATGTACTTAACCTTTTGACTGTCGGAGACCCCTTTCTGAAACTGTCATTCTATGTCGGGAAATATTCGAAAAAAAAAAATTATTTTTTCTTATCAAAATGTTAAGATTATTTTTCTGATTGTTTTTATCCTAAAAACAGATTTTTGCCATCAATACTTACCGAGATATGGAGGTGTAAAGTTGGCAGAAAATGAGCCGCGTATGGCAACAGCGGCGAATGCCACTCACTCGGTAAACATTTGTTTACTTCCATTAGTAGATTTCTTGTTTTTTTCACTATTTTCTTTTTTTATGTAACTTATGTGGCCTGTGAGACCAAGGTAAGGTGCAATGTATATATATATACATTCGTTGTATGCAACACAATAATAGCATAAACATTAGTATCTTTATATTGTTTACAAAACTTGTTTACACAAACCAACAATACAAAAAAATCTTTATTACTATTGTTCTATAATATATATACAAATGTACAGTCACTGGACATGTTCATAGACGTTCTGCAGCTTGTGGAACTCTTTGAAACATGGTTCCATGCACAGTGGTGTTTACATTCCTCACACATAAACGAGTCTCTGCATTTTTGTGGGTGTTTTTTTGTATATGCACAGACAAAACATCTCTTCTGAGCAGTTTTCTTCAAAGTAGCAGCAGGCAGTTGTGTTAGGTAGTTATCCTAGGATGATGGTCGTCTGGGTCGTCATTCCTTCCTTCCTTCCTACATTCCTTCTTACCTACCTACCTACCTACCTACCTTCCTTCCTTCCTTCCTACCTACCTACCTACATACCTACCTTCCTTCCTTCCTTACTAACTTTCATCTCGTCCTTCCTTCTGGTTTCTATATATACACACATAGTCACTGGACACCTGCCTAGAACTGCTATAAGCTTCTGGAAGCTGGTTGTTGTGTCTGGGTCATCATTCCAACCTTCCTTCCTTCCTACATTCCATCTAACCTTCCTTCCTACATTCCTTCCTTCCTTTCATCTCGTCCTTCCTTCCTTCTGGTTTCTATATATACACATATATAATCACTGGACACTTCATAGAATTGCTATTAGCTTCTGGAAGCTGGTTGTTGTTTTTGGGTCGTCATTCCTTTCTTCCTACCTTCCTTCCTGCCTTCCTTCCAGCCTTCCTTCCTGCCTTCCTTCCTACCTTCCTTCCTGCCTTCCTTCCTACCTTCCTTCCTACATACCTTCCTTCCAACCTTCCTTCCTACATGCCTTCCTACATTCCTTCCTTCCTACCTACCTATCTACCTTCCTTCCTTTCATACCATCCTACCTTCTTTTCATCTCCTTCTTTCCTTCTGGTTCTATATATTCACATATATAGTCACTGGACACTTCATAGAACTGATATTTTAGCTTCTGGAAGCTGGTTGTTGTGAGTGTGTGGACTTATAAATATGCTGAGTCAGGGTGCGGCTGCTGTCAAAATGACATATTATACCATCACTCACCACCCTCACTGCCTTGTCAACACCCATGGGGTCCTATGCTCTTCTTCCCCACAGTCCTTCCTACCTACTTACGTACCTACTTACCTACTTGCTTATCTACTTACTTACCTACTTGCTTACCTACTTGCCTACCTACTTACTTACCTACTTGCCTACCTACTTACTTACCTACCTACTTACCTACCAACCTATTGCTATTGTTCTATGATATATATACACATATACAGTGGTACCTCGAGTTACGATATTTTTTCGTTCGAGAATGCTGTTCAAGTGCCATTACCAAACAAATTTATCCCCATAAGGAATAATGTAAAATAGACTAGTCCTTTTACACCCCCAAAAATATACCTACAAAAGCATTTAAAAAATAAACTTACATAAAAGGGCGATTTTGGGGACCATCGTAACTCGAGGTACCACTGTATAATGACTGGACACTCCATCAACTTCACTTAGCGCTTGAAGCTGTGTGTGTGGACATCTAAATTTGCCGAGTCAGGGTAAGGCAGCTGTTAAAATGACATATTATACCATTACTCACCACCCTCACTGCTGTCAACCTGTCAACACAAAAGGGGACCCATGTCTTCTCCCACACAACCTCCTTCCTAGCTTCCTTTCTTCCTTCATTCCTTTCTTACTTATTTCCTTCCTTCCTTCCTCTCATCTCTTCCTTCCTTCCTCTCATCTCTTCCTTCCTGCCTTCCTTTCTTCCTTCATTCATTCCTTCCTTTTTTTCTTCCTTCCTTTCTTACTTCCTTTGTTCCTTCCTTCCTCTCATCTCTCCTTCCTTTCTTTCTTACTTCTTTTGTTCCTTCCTTCCTCTCATCTCTCCTTCCTTTCTTTTTCTTCTTTCCTTCCTTCCTTTCCTCCTTCCTTCCTCTCATCTCTTCTTTCCTTCCTTCCTTTCATCTGTTCTTTCCTTCTTTCCTTTCATCTCTTCTTTCCTTCCTTCCTCTCATCTCTTCCTTCCTTCCTTACTTTCTTTCTCTCTTCCTTCTTTCCTTCTGGTATCCTGGGCATTGCTTTCGGTCACAAACTCCTCAAAACCATGAAATTCATCTTCAGAGGCACTTCCATCTGTGTTAGAGCTATCACTGAGGAAGAGAAGAGTCCCAGATTCGCCGGGGAGTCAGATAATTCTTACCGCTAGGCATGCTGAACATGGACTACTGAAATGGCTTTCCCACAATGCACCACTGGCTGCCCGATTTTTTTTATACTGCGCACACTGACCACACAGACCCATTCTCTCACATGTGGGCCTACCAGCTTTCTCCCACTTGATTTGAGGCCGCTAGAATTTAGGCGTATAAATACGTCCGAAACAGTGGCTCATAAGACATATATATACGACCGAAACAGTCAAAGGGTTAATACTAGAGAAATTGACTGAGTTTGTTTTACAAACAAACAAACAAACAAATTTTATTTCATTGCAGGTTACATGGGTATGGGAAGTTACAATGTAAATTGAGTGCAAGGAGAGCCACTGACATGCCATGGCATTAGGGGCAGCTTATTCTAGTCCTTAAAAACTATGTACTTAATATTAGAGAAATTTATTGAGTTTATTCTAGTTAAAAATTATTTTCAAAATTACAATATGATGAAATTTTACTGTTTAAATTATTATATAATGATATTAGATCTTAGATTGTTACAGGTGTTAAGATTCTTGAATGATAATATGGAATTGAGATTATCTTAAGGAAAATAACATTGAGCATTTTTGACATTAACTTATAATATGAGTAGGGGGTAACATAATAGTAACATATTATTAAAAATTGAGATTATCGTATAGGAAAGTAACAATGAGCATTTTTCAAAGTAGTTTATAGCATGATCATTTAGGTTTGGGTGAGTAGGTGGTTTTGAGTTGAGTCTTAAATTGATTTTCAGACAAGATTATCTTAATATTTACTGGTAATGAATTCCAGATTCTGGGGCCCTTTATGTGCATAGAATTTTTACATAGGTTGATATGAACACGGGGTATATCAAAAAGTGATCTGTGTCGTGTGTT